>BMAC01000262.1:919694-932835 GCA_014905375.1 Phtheirospermum japonicum | reverse complement strand
TTTATTTGGTAGCCGAATTGTTAATTCGACTAAATAGAATTCGTAGATATTTAAAACTAAAATTAGAAGTTCGTTTATGTTGACGAGCTTGGGGCCAGAATTATATATTTTTAAAGTATAAATAAAAATAAAAATATGTTTTTGATGCATGGGCTTTGAATTTGGGCTTTAGTAAAAATCAAAATAATATAATTAAAAATATTTCAATTGGATTTGAATATTAGGCTTAGTGGATTTGAAACAATAGAATTTAAATAAAAAAAAATATTGGGCTTAACATAAGAAAAAAGAAAAGTTTGGGCGTTACAAATATAATGTCTTTAATTAGGCAAAGAAATTGTATAAAATCAAAAATATGATTTAATGTATTCGCTTTGTTTAGGATTCTAATTCTACAAGTAAATCGAATTAAACCAACTACAGAGTTTTCAAAACAAAATTGTTGTAGAAGATACCAGATTTCTTAGAGTTTAATTATGGAAGGAGATTAATATTTGTTTAATTTAATATGTTTTAATATTTTTATTAAATTTTGCCAAATTAGTTATATTTGGGGCCTGTAAGATGTCTTGCTTTGTTTTTTTGGATCCTGATTTTTTCTAAGGGCCTCTAATTCAATTTATTTTTATGCTTTATTTTCCTTTATTCGGGGCATGTAATTAATTTATTTTTATAGTTTCTTTTATTATGCTTGCTTTATCTATTATTTCAATTCAAAATACCAATAAAATACTGTTATCTTTGTTTCGCCTGGAAAATTACGCCGATAGCACCTGCTCCTTTCCCTGAGAATATCCCGACCTGCTCCAACAGAAACACGTTAGAAAGGACCACCCGGGGTTTCCGGTGGAAACCTCTCAGATGCTTAAGTCAGTTAAGAGTTTCAGATCGGAATAAGCAAAATCAGGGAAGAAATACTTAGAATGTCATACCTCTCTCAGCCTTGGGGCTGAGATAATTTATATTTTTCGCCAAGTGAGTCCTTTATGAGATTTCGGTAATAGAAAACCCGCAAATCTCAGGCCATTATTCAAGACGACCTGACCTGGAAGCTTCCTTCTAGGGAAAAGATCAATTTTGTCGCTAAGTTCTCCCAATTCCCGACCTGATCTCTTGAAACCTTATTCAAGGCTTCTAATGAGGGCAGGACAATCTTTATTAGGTTATATGCTCGTCTTCTACCTTATTTCTTGTCTTTCTAAGGCATTAGTTCAGCTCGTCCCAACCAGGTCTGTCTGAGTTGTTTAACAACCTTTCATCAGATCAGATAGCACCAATCAGTCCGTCCCCCCCGAATGGTTGGGGATGAGCTGGACCACTTTGTATTGTAATCCTGGCGGTTGAGATCCAAAACATGTCCCTTCAGATATCCTGCTCTGACATACATTAATTGCACAAATCCCGCAAAATCCTCTTCCAGTATAAGTCACGCCTTTTGGGGAAGGGTTTTGACGCTTCATATTCCACCTCAGCAGTTACAAACCACAACGCGTCCCTTCGAGTATCGTGCCCAGACACGTCTTAAATGCACAAATCCCACCGAATCTCTTTTGTTCCTAAAAATTTATTTTCAAAGTATATCTTTTCCCCCTCTTCACCATTTATTTAGTTTTACCTCTACACGCTCATTTTTTCCAGAACTTCTTGCTCTCTCTTTTTTTCTTCCGATCAAGGCTTTCTTCCCCTTAGAACCAGGTACTTTCTCATTCTCCTGCAAATTTTAATTATGTCTACCTGTATCTCTCTTTCCCACTCATCTTCTTGGAATTCATCATCGTCATCTTCCCTCAATTTATCTTTCTTCGGCGACGACGTCGGTGGCCGCCACCAGTGCGCAACACCATATTCTCCCCGGCGATGAACGGGAAAACATAGACTCCATTGTCAGTAATCAAACCTAGGGGAAATATGCTCCAAGTTTCCCATCTTCGAGATTTCTCTTCACCAACCCAGCTTCCGGCAAGAGAGAATCTCGACCTCCTCCCGGTCACTTAAACTTCTTCATCGACCGATTTCAGGCGGGATTGAGTTTGCCCATCCATCCCTTCATTCTCGTCGTTTTATGGATGTACCAGATTCCGGTACATCAATTCGTGCCCAACGCTTTTAGGGTTATGATAGGGTTCCACCTAGCAGTTCAATTGTCTTGGCTTATCCACACGGCCTAAATGTTTTATTCTTTATTTCAAGCCAAGAGCTCTTCCTCTGGATTTTTCTATTTGTCCGCCCGAGCTGATGTTCATTTTTTGATCGGGATCCCTTCCTCCAACAAGGTCTAGAGGAAGAAATTCTTTTTCACTCAGTGTTCAGGTGACTGGGGCTTCTCCCCTATTCCCATCAACGCTCTTCTAGCCCAGACTCACTTACTCAAAGGAGACCGACCTCCTTACCTGGCGAAAAACATAGCTACCCTAAACTAAAACGTCTTTAAACTATCCAAGCTCCTCAAGACCGATATCCTGAGCTTCTTCAATACTCGCCGGGAGAATGGTCCCCTCCCTCTTGAGATCAGTATATCCCCAGAGCCAACCAACTCTTCCTCTTTTAACATATATTCTCTGTACTTAAGTCCTCTTTTTTTTTTTGTTGGTGTTCCTTTTATTTTTCCTGTTTACTTATCCTTTTGACTAATGTCTTTTCAGTTGAGATGATGAAAGAGAGGATGGTCACGATCCGTAAGAGGGCCGATGTTGGTGGCCAAAAGAGCCCTCTTGGAAAGCTTGCCAGAGCCTCCTCATCCCCTAATCCCGAGGTGGTGATGGCCCCTGCGAGATTGGAGGGGTCGATCAGTCCGGAGGGAGTGGCCCAACCCGAGCGGGTGGCAAGCTCGGCCGTCGACCTAACCACCCCCTCCGCCTTGGGGGATGAGCAGGCACCGGCTTTGCGCAAGCGCGCCCGCTCCTGCCAAGGGGTGGCTGTGCCGAGGCCCACAATAAGCATCCCCAATCGGAGCTTCTTCATCGGCTCTTCTATCTTAAACTGCCCCAGAGATGTGGTAGTCCAGTTTGCCATGGGGAAATCCCCCCTTGTTAACCCTCGGGCTGTGGATAAATGGGCTGATCATGAGCTGATAGAGTCCTACTGCCAGGATGAGGCTCGGGTAAGGGTTTCGCCATTTTGACCACTATCATCATTATCTCATTTCCTTTTTATCTTTTCGTCATTTCTTTCTCCTTTCTAGGCTGCTGTAAAGAGAGCTGCCCTTGTGTCATGAGCTCGGGGTTCTATGATGAATGTCTATTTGTCCAAGGAGCATGCGGCCTTGCAGGAGCGAGAGAAGAGGTTGATCGCCCAGCTGAGGGAGAGAAACACCAAGCTGAAGGCTTCCCAATCAGAGCTGAAGGCTTCCCAAGCAGAGCTGAAGGCTGCCCAGGCTGAGCTAGAGACTGCCACGACCGAGCTGCGAAAGGCTAGAGAATCTGAAGGGAAGAGCCGAGCTCTAGACATGATCCAGGCAGAGGAAGTTAAAGAGAGACTCCAACGAGCACGAGCCAAGGGGGAAGCTGATGGCCAAGCTAGGGGCCAAACCGAGGGATGCACTGAGGGCCGAGTTGGATTTCTCAATTCTGAGGAAGGGCAAAGGCTCATTCAGCTGACCAGGGAGACGACCCAGTGGGCCTTCTTTGGCTCCATCAAGATGTATGACATCTTGGTGCCCGAGGCTGAGGTCTACTACCACCTTGGTCTAGACGCCCAAGCCAAGTGGTCTTCTAAGAACCCTTTTGTTCTCTTTGACCACTTTGTTCCTATGGAAACCCCTTCTGAACCTACCATCTTCTCATACACTAAGGTGGACGACTGGCTCCATCAGCTAGAGGCCCTTGAGTTTTCTGAGCACATTCGTCAGGCCTGCTGCACCCCCTCCCTCAATCTCCTATCACACCCCCCCCCCCCCCCCCCCCCCCGAGCAGCCGCTAACCTTGGCCTTTCCAGCGACTGCGACTTCTCTTACGTTTGCAAATTTGGGTGAGCTCCAAGGCATCCTCCAATTTGAGCAAGATTTTGGAGAAGTGTCCAGGGAGGCAAAGCAAGTTGGTGGTGAGATGAGCACTGAAGATTATGGGGCTTAGGGCACCCCTTTGCTTAGGATTGTCACTCTCTTGTATTTTTAGTTTATTAATTCAGGGGCTTGTATTTTTGAACAATACTTTATTTTATTCTTATTTTGTTTGTTTATGCTTTAGGGTTTCCAAGATCTCAGGAAACCCTAGTACCACCAGTACTTTCCCTTTATCTATAAATTCTTCTTCTTTCCTGCATATGTTTTCATCATAGATTCATATGCTCTCTCCGAAGAAACCGATAACTTGAAAAAGAAAAATATTGCTTTCTTCAATAAAAACTATCATCTCTCCGAAAAGAATACCCAACTGCGTGAAAGACTTTCCCAAATGTGTAAACTTGTGGAGAAAAAAAGGCAAAAGAAGATCCACTATAAACGTTAGTGGGTGGAGCTTCGCCAGCTCAACCGTCAGCTCCAGGAGGAAAATGTTGATCTAATTGAGTCAGTATGTCAACTGACCACCACCGTCGGCGAGGCTCATTCTGCCACTGAACGAGCGGACAGGTATCGTCAACACCTTCATGAGACTGAGCGTGAGCTATGGTGTATCCGCCGGATTTTGGCTTCTGACAAGAGGGTTTCTTCATCTTATCCCTGATGTTTGTATGAATTAGCTTAGTGTACTTCTGTGATAGGTAATTTCTGCGAGCATTTTCTTCCCTTATGTGGTTGTAATCAAACTTGTAGTATAGTGGTGAGTATTCCCTCCTGTCACGCGGGTGACCTGGGTTCGATCCCCGGCAACGGCGCCATATTGAAGTGTATTTTTTCGTGGTGTTGAAATGTATCAACAGGTTCATGGCTCAGTATTATCGGAAATCGATTCGTTTGTAGAATTCAATGTGTTTATAGCTTTGAAAAGTAAAGGAAAATAAAAATAAAGCAATTAAACTAACTAAACTATCCTAGAAATTGAAATAACAAGTTGGTCAAATGCCTCGTTGTATGCCTCAAAGAGAAAATGCAAATCAATAATGAAAATAAGCAAGAAAATGCAATGTTTCACCAAGTACAAGCATGCAAGCACATGGTACAACTATGCATAAAATCCCAAATAATGCAAATTAACATAAACTGAAAGCATGAACGGAAATATAAATGGAAATTGATGAGAAAGTTCAAAACTTTAAGGAAAATAACAAACAACAAAACCTAGATCTAAGATTTAACCTAAAACTATGCATGAAAATAAAATTGCAAATAAAGCATATGAAAAACTTGAAATCAAGACGATCTAAGACTCGATCTATGATCTAGATGTGTTACTCATCTAGATTCCATATCCAATTCTTAATATCTAACAAGAAATCAAGGTGCTAAGGCAAAAATCATAACATGAAAAACAAGCATGGAAATGAAGAACAAAGCATGGAATTAAAGCATAAAACATGGAATGGAAAGGAAACTTACTTGAATTAAGAAATGAAACAAAGCTTTAATATAAATTGCAATCAAAAGTAACAATCCAAAGTATTATTTGGATTCTTCTTAGGCTTGTAAACCCAAGGCCAAGCATGAAAGTAAATCTAAACTAGAAATGAAAATACATCAAAGATTTAAATTAAATCTAAAACCTAAGGAGAAGAAATGACCCAAGAGCTTGAGAGATTTTGATCCCGAACCCTAGCTTGGGTTGGGAGGGGAGTTATTTTTTCAATGGTGCAAGGTGTGGGCTTTATATAGTTGTTTGTAGGGGAAAAATGTCAAAAACACCAAAATTCCCGCAGCCCTCAGCGTTGCAGTCGATCGACTGCAGGGGGTGTCGATCGACTACTCAGTCGATCGACTGAGGAGCAGTCGATTGACTGCTCTGCTGCAAGACGTTGGTCTCTGCCCGGCAATCGATTTTGGGGCTTTTCAGTCGATCCGGCAGTCGATTTTTGGCTTTGCAGTCGATCCTGGATGCTTTCGGGTCAAATTTCTCGTTTTTCGATCCAAATCGTCCGCCAAGTGAATATAATCCTTTTAGCCACCTACAAAACAAGAATTTGAGCTTAAAAACCCAAAAATAGCACAAACATCTCACATATTGTACTCTTAAAGCCAAAAGGAAAATAAACGTGAAAAGTCCTAAAACCTAACGAGAAACGACTCAAAACTACTAGACAAGACACTAAACCTTAACTAAAAACACGAGGAAAAACACAACAATTACATGCAAAACACTAAGTTAATGGAATTTTGCTATATTCTTCAAATATATGTTCTTGACTGCTCTTGTAATACGCATTTCTCTTTGGCCAAATCAGGCTCGAATACTCATCTCTTGGTTCCTTGGTTTGATGTTCTTAGGGTGTGCCCCTTTACCGTCTCACGTCCTTTACTGATGATCAGGCCAGGTTCGGGCTCATGCCCTTAATTGGACACAAGGTCAGGTCAGGGGTGTTTGTCCCTTATCCACTCGGGGGTTAGCAATTTCCTCATAACCAAATTAGGCTTTTCAGGGCACTCGCCCTTAGCCTCTCGGGGCAGGAAATTTTTCTAACAATCGGATCAAGATTTCTGAGACATTCGTCAAAAGCCAATCAAGGGCTAGAAATTTTACTTACCATCAAGTCAGATTTTCTGGGCATCCACCCTTAGCCAATCAAGGCTAGAAAGTTTCACTGGCAATAAGGTAAGGTTTTCGGGGCATCCGCCCTTAGACAATCAGGACTAGAAATTTTACTGACAATCAGGTCAGGTTTTCGGGGCATCCGCCCTTAGCCAATCAGGGCTAGAAATTTTATTGATAATCAGGTCAGGTTTTTGGGGCATCCGCCCTTAGCCAATCAGGGTGATCGAAGATTTATTAGCACTCTAAGAAATTATCTCCGCAATAGTACGAAGTCAATTGTAGAGCGGTAAGTTTTTCCCGAGTCGTGTCTCTTGAGGATAGATGTTATCGGCGGTCGGTATTTTTGCTTACTCTATTGTTAATCTAAATTAAATTAATCTACTCCTAAGGAAGCATTAAGTGATTGGTTTGGTTTGAGTTTTTGAAAGTTAATCAACTAAGATAAGAATTAAAAGAGATTTAAATGAAAATAATAAATATGAGGGTTTAGGGTGTTCGGTCGTCTCCACGATCAATCGGTTTTTGCCGAGTATTAATCCACGATTTGGAGTTTTCAATCCCAAGTCTCAACAAGCTCCGATTAATGTATCTAAACAAACTTAGACCCTAAACCCGTAATTTCTAAACTAGTTGCATCAAATGCAAATTAAAGCTTGCTTGAAAGTAATTAATTTTAATGACATTAATAGAACATAATTAACAACCCTAAATAAATCAAAATCTACTAAAATAAAAAAGTTTGCAAATTTGAAGGGAAATTAAAAGCATTTTAAATTGAAATTGGTCAAAGAACATTGAATGTGAGAAAAGTCAAATCTACCAAAGAGGAAAAGTTCATACATCTTTCAAAAGCCAAAAGTTTGTCTATCTAAGAGAGGTAAAAAGCTTGAAAATGAAAGCATCCATGGAGTTTTGAAAGAGAAAGAACAAACTAAAATCTATAAATGAGAGATTGAAGAACAATGAAAAGAAAACAAACTAAACCAAAGCTTAATAACCAACACAACAACAAGAACAATCATTCAAGAACAAAGCATAACTATGAAGGGAAAGAAAACTACAAATTGCATTAAACACCAAACAAGAACTTCAAATGTAGATTACAACCTTCAAAAGCAAATCAAAATCTTCAACACAATTAAATCCACAAATGAAGGAGTTGTCACCCTCTCCAACACTTGCTAAAAACTACTAAACCCACTACAAGAAATCTGACGTTTAGTGACGATTTCTTTTTCCACGCATAAAAATTCGTCATAGTATGTTAAACAATAGTGACGTTTTTTGATTTCGTCATAGAAAAATACCCTTCTATGACAACATTTATTATTGTCACAATTGTTCACCGATTTCGTCACGAATACTTAAATTTGATGACGTTTAAATGTATTTTGTCACAATTTTGGAATGACAAAAAAAAAATGGTTCGGAAAACCTATTTTATGACAAATATATAATAGAGTGTGACGAGATTTGGGTGTCAATATAAGTTTCTAGTTGTGACGAAATCATTTTTGTCACTAATGTTCCCTTGAAGAATGGTGACGATATTTGTTGTCACAACAAGTTTCTTTTCATGACAACGCTACAATTTATCATCAGTTCTAGAAAAATGACGACAACATTATTTTGACACGAAATAGTTCTTTGGTGATGTCAAATATGAATTTGTCATAATAATTTTATTTTTGCTACAAATTCACACCAGATTTAGGAGGACTCTTGCGATAACAAATTGATAATAATTAGAGATGATTTTTGGTATCACTGCATATTTATGTTATTAAAAGCATCATATTTCTCTAAATGTAATGTTAATTAATTTTCATTAATATATATTGTATAAAATTTGAAGTAATCAATAATATAAAAATAATAAAAATCAATGTTAAAGAAATATATTAATTAAAGTAAATAACTAAATTATGTGTTTTACACAATTAAAAATAACAATATTAATAATAATATATTTGATTGAGACATTTATTTATGCTTGAATCTAATCTATGTTCCATGAAAAATGGTGACAAAATCCATTGTCACAATAAGTTTATTTTCATGACAACACCATATTTTGTCAGTGCTTTAAGAGAAATAGTGACAACATTATTTTGACACTAGAGTCCTATTTAGTGATAACAAATATAAGTTTTTCATTCACATCAAGACTCAGGATGAGAATTATTCAATAACAACTTGATAATAATTGGTGATGACATTTGGTATCACAATATTTTTTAATATAATTATTATTCAACTTATTATTCATCATTAAATATTTATTTTTCTATGTTTACTTTATAGTTTTTAACGACTATATTATTATTAGATAATATTTCTTAAGTTTCTTATTTTTAAATTGATTAAATAAGTTTATAAATTTAATTAATAGATTATTATTTTTTCTTCTAATATCAAGTTTTGAAATTTATTTATTATTGTGTTATAACATTTTATATTTGTCTACAAAAGTTCTCAATTAATCTCTTTACACAAAATCTCTTTTTGTGAACATCACTTTTTGTGAACACCTTTATTTGTGTGTGAACTATTTATTTAGAAGTTAATCGCACTTTATTATATTCTTATCTAATTTAAATATATTTGATATTTATTTTATAATACTTCAATTATATTTTTAATTTTTAAATATAAATTATTCATGATTAAATATTTATTTACCTTACTTTATAATTTTGAACGACTTATATTATTATTCTATATTTTTTTTACAAAGTGTTTAGTGTGTGTTTATTAAACTTATTTGTGAATGTATATTACTTTGTTTATAGATTATAATATCAGGATCATGTGGTGGAGTGGTTGGGGCTAGGTACAAAATTAAAATATTGCGGGTTCAAACCTCATGACTCTTGAATATTATTTTTTTGCTCCCTAGAAAATGTGTAAATGTTGAACAATGTCAATAAAAAAGTAAATCGCAAAACCAAACCACTGGGATTTGAACCCACAGTGTATTGCACCGCCTGCTAATAAGGTATGATTCTAGGCGATTCTAGCTGCAGTCAGCCGTTGTACCTGACTAATTATAGTCACACCTACAATGAATGCCACGTGTCCTATCTAATTATAATTTTATGCATTCTCTATTTAATTTATAATACTATTGATTTTAATTTTTTTATAAAATGTTATAACATAATATTAGATAAATCTCAAAACTTAAAATCATAAAAATTTGTAATAAACTATTTATGAGAAAATATAATTATTTAATCAATTTTAAAAATTAAAGAAACTTAAGAATATTATAGAATAATAATTGAAGTCAATTTATAAAGTAAGTTAAGTAAATATGGGAAAATAAATAAATAAATATTCTATAATATTATTATTCTATAAATATATAATATTGTGTGATTAAATTATAAATAATTATTCCATGAAAGAGATAAAAAATTAGAATATCATAAAATAATATAAAAAAAAACTACCAAAAACAATTCCCAAAAAATTGTTATTGTAAGTGATATACAATGCCCAAAAAAAATTTCCAAAATAATTCCCCTAAAATTTCCAAAAACAATGCTTATCATTAGGCCACAAAACTAATGGAGAACTTTTGTAAATGATATAAAATAATACTAAAAATACCAAAAATTAAAATCAGAAAATTAGATAATAAATATTGTTTAAATTTACATAATTATTTAATAAACTTTTATTTTATAAGATATATAGAGTAATAATATAAGGTAAAAAAATTATGAAGCAAGTTAAATAAATATAAAAGCAATTATTTAGTTGTGCATACTTATTTTAAAACAAAAATATCAACATAAATATTATAAAATATTATAAAATAAATCTCAAAATACTTTAAAATTACTGTAAATTCTCATATTTTACTTATGTGATTTTACAATTTCTCATATATATATTTTTTGTTTTATATTTTAAATAATTATTTACAAGTTTTGAATATTTTTTCSACTAATTTTATAAAATTCATATTATTTTATATTTTTGGTATTTTGTATGATTTTTAAACCATAAAAAATATTGAATAAGTATTTATACTTTAATTATAAATTTAAATATTTTATTTATCTTAATTTTATAGATTCCCAATAGTATTTTTAGTAAAAAAATTTTGTTTTATTATTTTTAATTTCTATTTTAAATAATTACTTAGAATTTATTTATATTTATTTAAAATAATTTTTCATTTTTTATTTTATTTATATATTTTACAAAAAGTTATTTGTGAGAAATTCAATGAATTCTACTTTTTGAGTTTCAAATAATATAAATACAATACGGCAATTTATAATATAAAAGAGTTATAATATATTCTTAACCATTACTTTTAAATTACTAACAAATGTAATTTAAACATCCAAATATAAATAATTTGGGAAATGGATACCCCCACGTTATGCATGAACACATATTGTATTCAATAGTGGGCAATTGGTACGATATGTTATAATGATAATTTTTTCTAAATAGCTATTTAAGACAAAAAAAAAAATTCAAAATATAAGATGTTATATAATAACATTAAATAAATCTCAAGACTAAAACCAAAAAATATATAATAAACTATTATTAATTTATAATAATTTAATATTTTACAAATGAAAATTAAAAATATTGTAGAATATAATATAAGACTTTAAAAAAACATAAAGTAATTTAAGTAAATATAGAAAAACAAATATTTAATCATGAATAATTCCTTACAAATTAAAAATATTATATAATAAGAATTATAAATCGTAAAAATTAAATACAAAAACCACAAGAAAGATATTATTAATAAAAAGTGAGGTATAAAGTGTGATTAACTTTTAAATAATTTTTTAAAAACTATGAATAAGAAAAGAATCAATATTATAAAATAATATTAAAAACTAACAAATTAAAATAAAAGTTTTAAAACAAAAGAGGTTTTGGATCACATAAACGATTGAGAACTTTGGTAAAAATAATTATTTAATCTTCAGATTTATTATAAATACTTATTTAATCTTCAAATTTATTAATTAACTATTATATATTAATTATAAGTTTATATATTTTATTTCTAAATTTATATATTTTCAATAGTATCTGCAAATATTTTGAAATTAAACAAAACTATAATTTAATTATAGCTAAATTCTAAATACTTATTTTTAAAAAAGTAAAAATAAATATTGAAAATTATTACATAAATAACTAATTATTAGTATGAATTAAATTATTAGATATATGAAAACTAATTCTATAAAGTTATTTATATATTTTAGACTTAAAATGAGAAAATAAACAATCAAAAAAATTTAAATCAGTATGATTAGAATTAATTAAAATTAAATTCGAATTAATTGTTTACTAAATCTAGAAAATGCTAGAATATTAAAAATATTTTTAAAAAAAATCAAAAATCAAAGAAAAAGAAAAGATCATTAGTTGAGTGATGTATATAACATAATCTAGATTAGCTTTGTGTGGTTTTGAAATATTTTATTGTATATATTTATTTCTTATATTTATTTAATAATTTCCTGGAATTTCATTTAGAATTTATTATCTAATTTTTCTTCTTCTATGAATCTCTTATTTAATTTATAATACTATTGATTTTTATTTGGTTATAAACCATTAGAATATAATATCAGATAAATCTCAAAACTTAAAATCATAAAAATTGTATAATAAACTATTGTTTGAAGTGCATTAAAATTCCCGGAACACAAAAAAGAAAAAGAAACAGTATTTTCAAACGCTTTAAAATCAAATAGATAAAATATAAGAACTTATAATTAAATTATAAATATTTTAATAACTATGAAAAACTTAAAAACAAACCAACAAATAAATAGTACAATAAAAATAAAGAAAAAATTCATAAAATAAGTTAAACTAACTATAATATAGTTAAATTGTAGAAAACTATTAAATAAATAAGAAAATAAAAAATCAAAAAATATAAAATCAAAGGAAACTAATAATTCAATTGAAAAAATATAAAAAAATCTAAAAATTAAATATGAAATATAATATAAAATACAAAATAAATCTGAAAAATATAGATCTAAATTTTTTTAATATCTATAAATAAATATAAATAACTAGTTAATAGATCTAAACACAATAAAGCAAAATCAAAACATAAACATTGTCAAATGATATAAAATAAAATTAACATGTAACCCTAGAAAACATAATTCGAAATATTGTATAAGAGTGTCAAAACTTGAGATTTAATGGTCTGAGTAAAAGATTTTAATGAAATAAGGTAACACATAATTCACTTAATTTGCTTATCATTATTTTATGCTTGTTACTTTATATTACGCAAGTGATCTCATCAAACCACCTAGTTTGCTTCATATTTTATGTGTATCTGCCTAAAGAAATGTTTAAATAGATTGTCACGCATTTCAATAATACATATTGTCGAAATTCTTCAAAAAATTAAAAAAAATGTATTGTCTATATTTTTACTTTGACAATAATTTTTATTTTGAAAATACCACATCAATTTAAAAAGAATAGAACGTCACTCCGAT
>BMAC01000262.1:856217-916597 GCA_014905375.1 Phtheirospermum japonicum | reverse complement strand
GGAAAGGAAGGTGAATTTGGGCGTCATTTGCGTTCTCGACTATGTTCTCAACCACATTTGAATGAAGAATCTAGTTTTTTTTTTTTTTTGCTTTTAGTTTAGGGAATAAGTTTATTTATGACATTGTACATTTTCGTGTAAGAAATATATATTAGAAAATATTTTTGCCTTCTATTGCTTAGAACATCTTATGATTTGTAAATTTGCATCTTAGAATATTTGTAAATTTGAAGGCTAGTTATGAATGTTATAATAAATTATAAATGTAAAAAGAATAAATTATTATTTATTTATTTTTTTAAAATGGCACTTTTTGTGGGGGTTAATATTACAACTTGTACCGTCATATAATGATTATAATCTTGTCACTTAAACTAAATCATTTATGATGATTGGTTTATCACCATATAAACCCATCTAATGACAATGGATTTCATCACCATATGTGCCCATTAAATCGTCATCGAACATATATCTTTTGTGATGATTATAATATTCGTCATATATTGGTAATGTTTTCGTGACAAATAATTTCATCACCTTTAATAGTAAATGGTGACACAATGGTTTGTCATTGTAAGTATAGATGTTCAGTGACGGTCAATATTGCGTCACTATAAAACAGATCTATCGTGACGAATTACATTATATTTGGAAATTATTAATACATATTATGACAATATGAGCGTCATAATAACTCAATAAAAACTGCCACCGTAGTTATATTTGTCACGGAAAATCAAATGTTTTGCTGAAAAATTAAGTGTTCGTCATTGAAAATGGTAACATACGGTGACAAAATCGATCTTTTGATGACAATTTTTCAATACCTTACGTAACGAACTCAGCGTCACCAAATACAAACACCTATGATGACAATTTACATCAACGTCATCAAAACCGAATATTTAGTGACGCGCTTGAAAAAATTATCACTTTCACCAATGGTGACAGCAATACTATGACAACCGCTGTGACGCTCAATTTTCATCACCGTTTCTCTTCAGTGACAAAACGTATCGTCATCAAACATCAAATTCCTTGTAGTGACCTAACTAAACTAACTACTAAGCTAGCTAAACTACACTAACTAAGGATTTAAGCTAAGGTTTTAATAGAAATGAAATGTAGAGGCTTGGAGGAGATGGAACTAGTCCAAAACCACCAAGGAGAGTTGTGGATAGGGTTGGAGAGAGTTGGATTATATACACAAAGTCGCAGGGGTAAAATCATCAAAATGGACCAAAATCACAAAATTCCTGCGTTTCAGCCGATCGACTGAAAGCTGTCGATCGACTGCTTCGTCTTCAAATGCCAAACTCACTGTTTCACAGTCGATTTGGCATGGTTCACTTGATCGAATAAACGTCAGTCGATCGACTGAAAGCCAGTCGATCAACTGGAACGGCTGCACCGACTCAGTTTCTCGTTTCCGCTCTAAACGCCCATCGGCTGTCGCTCCTCATTCGCACTATGTATCCTTGCTTGTCCGTGAAATTTGAGTCGAGTGTAATGCTTCCAAATGTGTGCGGGCTCCGCTTGGTCATCCTACGGCCAAAAAGTATGAAAAAGAGTAAAAATATACGAAAATTTACTAAAAACCGCACAAAGGCTACAAAAACCTAAAACTAACAAAATAGGCCAAACCGGCTCCTAATAGCCATAAATAAAAGCAAAACACATGCAAACGCAACATAAAAAGGTAACAAAAAAGCGTACAAAAAAAGTACAAATCACAGGGCTAGAAATTTTACTGACAATCAGGTCAGGTTTTCGGGGCATCCGCCCTAAGCCAATCAGGGCTAGAAATTTTACTGACAATCAGGTCAGGTTTTCAGGGCATCCGCCCTTAGCCAATCAGGGCTTGAAATTTTACTGACAATCAGGTCAGATTTTCGGGGCATCTGCCCTTAGCCAATCAGGGCTAAAAATATTACTGAGGATCAGGTCATGTTTTCAGGGCATCCGCCCTTAGCCAATCAGGGCTAGAAATTTTACTGACGATCAGGTCAGTTTTTAATAAGACATGGATAAATTAAAACCATTCTCATATAAATAAGTTTTATGCATTGATCTTACACATAATACTTTCGTAAATTTGTTACATTCCATGCTCAGGGTACTCTGACTCCATCCGTCTGCTCTAATTCATAAGCCCCTCCTGCAAGAACTCTCGTGACCTTATATGTCCTTGCCAAGTAGCGTCTAGCTTCCCCTTGGTCTTCCCCAAGTCATATCTGCGCAAGACTAGGTCTCCTACCTGGAAATGCCTCTTTACTACTGATTTATTATAGGTCGCCCTGACTTGCCCCCTCATGTGCTCCATTCTTACCGCAGCACTTTCTCTCTTTTCCTCAATTAAATCCAGCACGTCATGTATTAGCAATTCATTCTGGTTTACATCAAAGCTTTGTATTTGGTGGGTTTCCATGCTTATTTCTGTGGGGATTACAGTGTCTATGTCATATATTAGGATAAATGGGGTTTCTCTGGTACTTTCCTTGGGGTTGGTTCGGTAAGACCATAGAATCGTACTGAGCTCTTCCACCTATTTGCCTCCCAACTTTTCCAATCGTGCCTTGATCCCTTGAACCAGGACTCGATTGGTTACCTCGATCTGACCATTTGACTGAGGGTGGTAGACAGATGTGAAATGTTGGTCTATCTTCATCTTAGTGCACCAGGATCAAATCTTAGCTCCCATGAACTGCGTGCCATTATCTGACACCAAGATCCTCGGGAATCCGAACCGGCACACTACATTGTTCCATAAGAAACCCATCACCGCCTCCTCCGTGATCTTCGCTAAGGCTTCAGCCTCCACCCACTTGCTGAAATAATCAATGTCCACGATTAGGAACTTCTTCTAGGTTGGGGCTGTGGGGAAAGGTCCCACCAGATCTATCCCCCACTTGGCAAAGGGGCAAGGAGAGCTCATTGTCATGAGCTCTTTTGCAGGCCGATGCACTAGGGCAAGGAGAGCTCATTGTCTTGATAAAGTCCCCTGCCTCTTTTCTAAACTGTGGCCAAAAATAGCCATCTCTAATGATCTTGCTTGATAGGGTTCTAGAACCCATATGGTTACCGCAGCACCCTTCGTGAGATTCTTTGAGAATATGGGTGCCCTCCTTCTGGTTTAAACACCATAAAAGAGGTTGTTCAAAACCTCTTTTTAACAGTTCTCCCTTTATCAAGAAAAAATGAAATGACCTAATTCTTACTTTCACGGCCTCCTTCTTCTTGTCAGGTAGCTCTCATTTTTCCAAATACACCTTAATCGGGGTGCTCCAGTCCTTTTCTTCCTCTAATACATGTATCTCCTCTTCTCCAAATTCTCAGTGCGCCATCAATGAGGTGATTACTCTCTTGGAAGTCCATTGCTGAGCTGGATATCTTAGCCAGGTAATCTGCTCGGCTGTTTTCTTCCTTGGGAATTTGATGGAAGGTCAGAGCGTCCATGGTGCTGGCCAACTCACGGTATTGAGTGATTGGCATCTTTTTATACATATTTTTGCTATCGTTTTTGTATCACGTTGCGTGTCTTTCACTTGCTTTTAGGTGTTTTAGGAGTCGAGTTGGCCGTTTTTTGTTATTTCTAGGTTTTCGTATTTTTATACATTTTATTATTAGTTTTCGTAGTTTTTCACTATTTCATTTTTCTATTGGCCGTAGGACGTCCAAGCGGGGCCCGCGCTCATTTGGATCGTTGATACTCGACTCGGGAATTAACGGACAAAGCAAGGAAGCACACGAACGAGGTTCTATAAACCGGCGGACGTGAAAAGAACGAGGAATCGAGCCGGGTGTAGCAATCCAGTCGACCGACTGGAGTTCAGTCGATCGACTGGAACTTCAAAATCGACTGGATTCCAGGGACTTTTGGCATTTTGGACAATGCAGTCGATCGACTGCTGATGAGGTCAATCGACTGGAACTCCGAGGATCGACTGAATTCCAGGGCTTTTGGCCGTTTTGACAAGAGCAGTCGATCGACAGGAGAGTCAACCGATCGACTGCCAGTCGATCGACTGCTTTTCAGTCGATCGACTGAAAATCAGATTTTGAGATTGAATAAGTAATCAGACGTCTTTTCCAACTTGCAACTTGCAGTAAGGGTCTGGTTCAGGCTTCTTGCTCCCAAAAAAAAAAACTCTCCATATTTTCCATTTTAATTATGTATTAATTCCTAGTAATTAGTAATAGTTTAAGAGGTGTTTAGATCTTCATCTAGTAAGGTGCTCAAGCTTTTGTTTTGCATTTTCTTTGGTGAAGAATCCTTCAAGTACTATAGCCATTGTTGACGATCAAGCTTTCCTTTTCAAGCTTTTGTGGATTAATATATTTGGTAGTATTTCTCTATTTATCTTGTTTTGTTTTCATGTTAGTGCTTTAACCTTTGTTTTGGTGTATGGATCGTAGAGTAATTGTTGTTAGATTCTCTATTTTCTTTACTTTTCATTTTATAGCTTTTGAGCTTTCTAGCTTTTGAACTTATGCTTCTAAGTTGTTAAGTTGTTTAGATCAATTTCTTAGTTTTTAGAAGTTTTATATAATCTTCCTTTTTAAAGCTTTAATTTTTGTTAAATTAATGTTGACCTTTTCAAATAATTTAGACTTTAATTTTCCCTCCATTTTCCTTAATTTAAATTATAAGCTTTCTTAGTTAACTAGTTTAGACTAATCATTTTTAATTAAGCTTTAATTTCCTTTTCGTATTTTAATGTTTTCAAAGCTTCTATTTCAATATAAATCTTAGTTATAAAACCGAAACCGAACAATGACTACTGCTTTCCTAGTTTAGAATAGTTAGTCGCTACCGACGATAAGAGCAATTAAGAAACCGACAAGCCGATAACATCCATCCTCGAGAGATACCACTCGGGAAGAACTCGCCGCCCTACAACCGGCTCCGTACTTTTGCGGAGATGAATTCTCAAATTAGAGCGTCGAGAATTCGTCGATCATTGAGCTAGATACTTTTTCATGTGCCCTTCCCTTATCTCAAATTTTCCCCTTGTCTGTTTATACACAAGCTGTGAATCTACTCGCACACATATCCGTTCTGCCCCTAATTCCTTTGCCATCTGAACTCCTCTCAGTAGAGCCTCATACTCCGCCGCATTATTGGATAAGGAATAGTTCATTTGCACCGCATATGCTGTGGTCACACCTTCTCGGTCTATTAATACTATTCCTTCGCCACAACCCAGGTTGCCTACCAAGCCGTTTGTTTAGATCGTCCACTCTTTCTTCTCCTCCGGAGAGCTGGTCATCTCTTGCATAAATTCAATCAGTGTTTGGGCCTTGATTGTTGTTCGAGCTTCGATATTGATATCAAACTCGCTGAGCTCAATTATCCATTTCACTAGGCGCCCTGAGGCCTCTGGTTTATCCATGATTGCTTTCAAAGGCAGGTTAGTTCTAACGATTATATTGCGCAAAAGAAAATAGGGGCAAAGCTTGCGAGCTGTCACGACCAGAACTAACATTGCACGCTCCAATTCTACATACCGGAACTCGGTGTCATGTAATACCTTTCTCTAGTAATACAACGGCTTTTTCACCTTGCTTTCTTCTCTAATTAGGACCGTACTCACAACCTTCTTTTCTTACAGATAAGTACAGAATCAAAGTCTCTCCATGAACTGTATTGGTAAGCAATGACATGCCAACCAGATGTTTTTTAGACTTTTGAAATGCCCCCTGGCATTCTTCATCACATTGAAATGGAGCCTTCATTTGCATGGATCAAAAAAATGGTAAGCTCTTCTCCGCCGAGTGCAAAAAAAACCTGCTCAAGGCTGTATCCATCCTGCCAGATGATTTGTACATATTTATATGTGATTTTCGTGTGTTTTTGCATCGTATGTTGTGTGCTTTTAGTGTGTTTAGGTTTATCTTTTCATCATTTTTCTTCCTTTTGATGTTTTTCGTTTCGTTTGGTGTTTAATGTGTTTTTACTTTATTTTATATGAAATAATCTAATTTTGCTTAGTTTTAGTGTTTCAGCTCGAGACGAAGAAACAGGACATGCCGAAGCCCTGCAAGCGCCGCAATACAGCGCCCGCGTCGACACTGAGAGCCGCCCGCGTCGATCGACGCTAGGTCGACACAATGCTGCAGTACCGTCGATCCTAGCTCCGTCAGTCGATGCACATGTAGACGTAACTTGCAGTCGTGTTGATCCGTGCTTGCATCGGTCGACGCACTGCCGAGTCAACACGACAACCCTGGCACGCATCGATGCCGACACTCAGCCCGCAGCGGTCGATGCTCTGGCAGTTTGAGCAGTTATTTCGAGAAAATCTATAAAAGGCCGGTGGTTTCTTCATTTCAAAAGTGCTGGAATAAGGGGGAAAGGTTCAGAACAATGCAGAGAACCCTCGGTTCATGCCCATTTCAATTCATGCAAGATTAGCGCTTAATAATTCGTAGTTCCGTCATTTATATGCCGTCCGACGTTTAAGATCATTTCTCGTCATTGAAGATCATTGGATTGCTGATGATTTTCTATATCATAGGTTTTCTGCACTTTGTTTAATAGTTTTTATAGTGTATCTTTGGTTTTCCTTTGAAATTTGATTTTGCACTTTAGTTTCATCAATTTAGTCGTATACCTTTTACCGTTTTCTCGTTGTTAATTTATGTTTATTTGCTTTAGTAGATTGTCCTTGGTTTGGTTGGTAATTGTTCGTATGCTTGCTTGTGGTTGATTTGAGTTGTGTGTATTGATATTGATTGGAACCTTGACGAAGGGACGTGGTTAGATGCTTTGGTTTAGATATTTAGACTTTCGTTCGAATAATAGTCTAATTGTGAGGAATGAAGTGTAAAGAATCTATGAAGTGTCTTGTTCCCTATTCTATTCTTGTTTCGTTCTTAAGAGTCGAATACTCTCTAATAGCCCCATTTTCCAATACCCTATATAGGAATTTATGTAATTTTTCTTTTTATTTTGGAGACGTTAATACTCCATGTGCTGAAGTTGAAAAATGTTATCAGTTGCATTTAGCAACGTAAGATCGGAGTCAATGAACTCTCGCTGTTGATTGATGTAAATTATGCTCGCTTTGTACCTCATCTTTGTGGGTACTTATTAAAAAAAAAGAAAAAGAAATAATAAGTACAAGAAGAGAAAACCTTGTACAAGTTAAGTTCGTATTGTTGTTTTTATTTTTATTTCTTAGATTGCATTGTTAAAGAGGTGTATAGATGACTAGGCTAGTCGAGTGACGACTTGGCGGTTTGAGCAGGGATAGACTTTGGTCGAGGCATGGATGGGTGACGTACATGGAGGTCAACTCATTACTTTTAGGTGTTCGAAAGCTAGTCTAAATCTCTTATCTCAGTTTTATCGTGTCATCCTTTTAGTTGAGTTTTAAGTCGATTTAATGCATTAACTTGTCGAATCATTTGAATGCAAAGTGATTAGGTCATCGGGTAATTGGCTTTCTCTTGTCTACATCTAGATTAGATTTTGCTTGAGGACAAGCAAAAAGCTAAGTGTGGGGAAGTTGATTTATACATATTTTTATGTGATTTTCGTGTTTTTGCATCGTATGTTGTGTGCTTTTAAGGTGTTTAGGTTTATCTTTTTATCGTTTTTCTTCATTTTGATGTTTTTCGTTTCGTTTGGTGTTTAATGTGTTTTTACTTTATTTTATATGAAATAATCTAATTTTGCTTAGTTTTAGTATTTTATCTCGAGACGAAGAAATGGGACGTGCTGAAGCCCTGCACGCGCCGCAATGCAGCGCCTGCATCGACGCCGAGAGCTGCCCACGTCGACCGACGCTAGGTCGATACAATGCTGCAGTACCGTCGATCCTAGATCTGTCAGTCGATACACATATAGATGCAACTTGCAGTCGCGTCGATCCGTGCTTGCATCGGTTGACGCACTGCCGAGTCGACGCGACAACCCTAGCACGCGTCGACGCCGATGCTCAGCCTGTGTCGGTCGACGCTCCGGCAGTTTGAGCAGTTATTTTGGGAAAATCCATAAGGGCCGGTGGTTTCTTCATTTCAAAAGTGCTGGAACGAGGGGGAAAGGTTCAGAATAATGCAGAGAACCCTCAGTTCATGCCCATTTCAATTCATGCAAGATTAGCGCTTAATAATTCGTAGTCTCGTCGTTTCTATGTCGTTCGACGTTTAAGATCGTTTCTCATCATTGAAGATCTTTTGATTGCTGATTCTTTTCTAGATCATAGGTTTTTCTGCACTTTATTTATTAGGTTTTTCTGTACTTTATTTATTAGTTTTTATAGTGTAACTTTGGTTTTCCTTTGAACGTTGATGTTGCACTTTAGTTTCATTAATTTAGTCGTATACCTTTTACCATTTTCCCCATTTTTATTTTATGTTTAATAGATTAGTTAATACTTCTCGTTAGATTAGTTGTTCGGTTTTACCATTAGATTACGTTCATGCTTTGCATTAAAATTATGCTTTGATCATGATGATGCTTGTAGGCTAATTTGATCGTTTTAGTGCCTAGGGTCATTTAGAACCATCGGGATTGACAACCCCGATCGTGGAGATGATCCTAGCGCACTAGAACCCTTGCTTTCTTAATCATTTTAAAGGCTTTCGATTTTATTGCTCGTAGATGTTAGAACTCCCCAAACCATATTTGATCGCACGTTTAGTTTAGTATTTATTTCGTTTAATATGTTCGTAAAATCAAACACCGAAAAAACTTCTGATTAGTCTTCCTTGTGATTCGACTCGAGTCCAACTTACCGCCTACAGCAACTCTGTTCTCTTGAGGACGAGCTTTTTATTTTTTAATACAAAGTATGTGTAAAAAGTTCGATTCACCAGACACTGCATTTCTTTGATATTCTTTGGAGTTTGCATGTCCATGATAGCTTTGACCTTCTCTGGATTGGCCTCTATTCCCCTCTCCATGACCATATACCCAAGGAACTTTCCAGCTCTTACCCCGAATGCACACTTCTTGGGTTTGAGCTTCATTTCAAACTCTCTCAGGGTATCGAAAGTTTCCTTCAGGCCGTCAATGTGCGAGGATGCCTTTGCGCTTTTAACCAGCATGTCATCCACATATACTTCCATGTTTTGTCCGAGCTGGGCCTTAAACATTTTATCCACTAGTCGCTAATACATGGCGCCTGCGTTCTTGAGCCCAAATGGCATGACCACATAACAATAAGTTCTTCTTGGGGTTATGAAACTAACCCGTTTCCAGTCTTCATCGACCAACCTGATCTGGTGATATCCTTGCGAGGCGTCCATCATGCTTAAAAGTTCACAGCCTGATGTGGAATCCACCAGCTGGTCTATCCTAGGTAGCGGGTAGTGGTCCTTGGGACAGGCGCGATTGAGGTCTCTGAAATCTATATACATTCGCCAGTCGTCCTGAGTCTTTGGTACCAACACTACGTTAGAGACCCATTCTGGGAATTGTATTTCCTGAATATGCTTGGATCGCAGCAATTTCTCTACCTCTGCCTCAATAATGGATTCCTTCTCAGTACCGAAGTTGCATTTCCTCAGTTTCACTAGCTTCACCTTGGGGATGATGTTGAGGTGATGCTTTTCTACGGCCGGGTCTATCCCTACTAAATCTTGGGAGACCAGGTAATGACGTCTGCATTATTTCTCAAAAATGCAACTAGCTCTACCAATATATCTAGACTCAGGGTCTTTCCTACCCGCAAGGTTCGACTATCATCTCCCGGGATTACCTCTACTGACATCAAGTTTTCCTCTCACTGATTTAGCTAAGGTCTGACATCCTCTGTTCTTGCCCTTTTGCATCGGCTTTCCTCTTCATTGCGCCGAACACTCTCCACATACATCTATCACGACGTATATTGGTCCCCACGGACTTCACCTACTCCATCCTGAGCAGGGAACTTCAGCTTCATGTGATAGACAGATATTACTGCCTGAAATTGGCTTAGAGATGGGCGACCCAGTATGGCATTATACGAGGAGGGTGCATCCACTATCGAAAAATGCACCGACCTAATCTGCCTAAACGGGTCATCCCCTAGTGTGACCAGGAGGTTCACTGCTCCAAGGGGTCTCGGGGCTCCCCCCGCAAATCCTACCAACAAGGTTGTGACCTCTTCTAACTCCACATTTAAATTCAGCTTCCGAAAGCAATCATAAAACATAATATCTGCTGAGCTTAATGTGTCAACAAAGATCCGTTGCACATTTTAGTTAGCAACGGTGGCCGTTATGACCAGGACATCCATGTGTGGGGCTAGCATACCGTTCTCATCTTCCGACCCAAAACAAATGTTCGGACTCGGTGCTAACTGCCCAACTTCACGTGTTCTTCTAGTCAGGTCTTTCGTAGCCCGTACATAACTATTGTGGGTTAACCGGGAATGCTCATCCCATTCACCTCCTGTAATCATCAGGATTTCACCTCGCACTTTCTGAGATTGGCTCTCCTTCTATGCTTGTACGTCCACCACTTCGTCCCTGTCTGGTCTGGTATTGATCCTTTTTATAGGAGTCAAATTGAGCCCTTCCCTCTTTGCCCATACAAATTCCTTGAGGTGTCCAGCTTACATCGTTCATTCTATCTCGTCCTTCAAATACGTTCCCATATTCATTGTGATACCGACAGAATTGATCAGATATTTTCTTTCTTGGTTTCTGGGAATACATTCTAGGCCATTTGAGGTCGAGATGCCACTCAATTGCTTATAGAATTTCTCCCTGAGGTGAGGCCAAATGTGTGTACCTATCAAACCGAGGACGACCTCCCACCAGATCAGTCCTGGGCTTCTTCATCGGGGTCTTATCCTCTTTGTCAGGTCGTTCCCTTTGCTTCTCTCCATCATCTTTTATCCTCAAGGCCTCCTCCAGGTGGATATATTTTTCTGCTCTTTCTAAGAGCTCTCCAAATTTCAGTGATGGCTTTACCACCAACAGTTGGAAGAACTCCCCTTTCCTGAGCCCTTGAGCCAAAGCATTGACCAAGAGCTCTTCGGATACTGAAGGCACATCCATCTTGGCATCTGTAAACCGCTTGATATATCCACGCAGGCTCTGCTTTCTTTCTGCTTCAAATTGAGTAGTTCCAGCGGCATTTTTTGATATTTCCTGTAACTGGTGAATTGGTGCAAGAATGCAAAATTGAACTTGACTCAAACTTTTGTGCACCCCGTTTTAATAAATAATTTAAAAGCACGTTAGTTTGCTCGCAAGTGTACGAGGTAACTGTAGGGTGATGAGCTTGACTCGAGTCGTATCTCTCGAGGAAACAACTGTTCGGTCCTATCAATGTTTTTCTCAATTTTGAATAACATACATATACATTTGGGGGTTTGAAAAGATTGATTTGATCATTATAAACTAAGACGATAATTTAAACTAATTAAACTAATTACTTATCTAGATTACCAGTTACGAACTAAGCAGTGTACTAAGCTAATTAAACTAATTATTCTAAACTATCAACTAAAAGCAGTAACTAGTTATCGATCAACGCTACGAAGTTTAAAAGCTAATTAACGTATCTAAAGCATGAATTTAAGAATCTATCACTAACATACGAATCATACCAATCCAAGAACATTAACGAAGTGTAAATCGCATAAATAAACTAAATTAACCAGTATCCAAAATACGAGCATGAAACGATTAAGCTAATTAAATTAATCTAGCATTAACTACGAAATTAACTAAGCAATTAACTAAGAAATTAACTAAAAGTTTAGAATACTTATTGTAACTATGAAAAGCAATGAAAAGCTCCAGCTATTCCGGAGTTTGAACGCTGATTTTGGACGAAAATGGACTCTCGAGCGCGAAATCGGTGTTTCGGACGCGTAGAACTTCGATCCTTGATCTCCGTCTTCAAATCTCGTTATGAGATGTGGGATTATTGTTATTATAAGCTAAAGTACCCTAAGAGGTCGTGTGTTCTTCTGTGTGTCTCCCAAAATCCGTAGAAATGAGGWCTTAAATAGATATTAGGAGTCTTGGCGCTCAAGAAACCCTAATTTCCGAATTCTGGGCCGCCGCGTCGATGGAGCGTCGGCGGAGCGTCGACTGATGCGAGCAGGTGCTCGGCGGATGTCGGCAGTCCCGGTCGGCAGCGCTCGGCAGGTCTGGTCAGCAGGTGCGCGCGTCGGCTGGCAGGTGCGTCGACGTGGTGCGTCGACATCGACGCTTCAGAACTTAGCGTTTACGTTGCGTCGGCCTTGGTGCGTCGACATCGACGCTTCACAATGTTACGTCGGCAAAGCGTCGTCCTTGCGTCGACTGACGCGGGCCATGGCTCGCTGGCACGGCTCCCGTCGATGGGCGTCGACGGTCGCGTCAGTCGACGCGACTGAGCGTCGGTCTCCTTTTCTCGATCGTTTGCTACTCGTTTCGCCGGAAAGCTTGTTCTTCTACTCTTGAACATCGAACTTCGTCTTTTACGCGCTAAACTCTTCCGGTTACTTAGCTGTAAGGTCAAAAACAATGAAACATCACCTATTTGCATCAATTAAGATCAAAATACGGTAAAATAAGCTGGAATTATAAAATTATGGAATTATACTTAAATCATCCAACTTATACCAAAAACAAATATAAAAACGAACTAAAAAGCTAATAAAAAAAGGACAAATCTACTCTAATCAGAACTCATCAAAGTTGCTCATGGAACGGGGGGGCAGTTGGCTAAACCAGATCTGAGCTGATTTTGTGAAGGTCGTGGGGAAGACCCGACACATGACAGTGTTTCGCATGTAATTGTGGTATTTTTCTCGTATTTTTAATTAGGATTTAGAGTTGTTTTTAGTAGTTTTGAGTTGTGTTTCATTAGGTTTTTAGGTTATTTTCTTGTTTTAACGTTTTAAACTTCATTTATCCGATGTTGGTGATGTTTGTGTGATTCCTGGGCTTTTACGTTAAAATTCTTGTTTTGTAGGTGCCTAATTGAATTAGATTCGTGCCAAGACGTTCCGACAAATGCTTAGGTTTGAGGCAAGGCATTGAGGCCCAAATATCCGTGTTAAAATAAGAAAACCAAGCCAGAAGCAACCTGAATCGACTGAGGACAGCCCGGATTGACTGGTGGTCGATCGACTGACCATGGGTTGACTAAAAGCTCCAAAATTGACTGCTCGGCAGTAGCCAACCTCTTGGAAGCAGGCAGTCTATCAACTGTGCCTGCAGTCGATCGACTGCATCGTAGTGAATCTTGGGATTCTTGGAATATTTTACGTTTTTGCCCCTACAAACAACTATATAAACCCCACATCTTGCCCCAACAAAGTAATAAGCTCTCACCCCCTCCCTTGCATGGGTTTGGGGTTAATTTCTCTCTAGTTTTTAGATCTACTTTCTCTCTCTTAGGGTCTCAGATTAATTTTCAAGTTCTAGATCTTAGATTTAATTTCAAGCTTTGCCTTGGGTTTGTAATCCTAAGAAGAATTCAAGTACTTCCTTGGATTTTACTTTGTTGCAATTTAACTCAAGCTTCTTACTTCTTCCCTTTAATTCAAGTAAGCTTTCCTTTATTTTCATGCTTGTTCTTCAATTTATGCTTTTTGCCTTAGCTCTTTGATTTCTTATTAGATCTTGTGAATCGTCCATGGAATCTAGATTAGTGATACGTCTAGATGATAGATCGAGTCTCGGATCGTCTTTATTTTGAGTTTTTATATGCTTTATTTAGGATCTTATTTTCATGCATTATTTCATTCTAAATCTTAGATCTACTCCTTGTTGCTTGTTATTTTACGTAAAGATTCAAACTTTGACGTCAACTTTTCTTCCTCTTTCCATTGATGCTTTTGGTTTTTGTCAATTTGCATTTTTCTAGATTTTATGATCATGCATGCATGGTAGTACTCTAGGTTGCTTTAGTTGTACTTAATGAAACTTGCTTGTTCTTGCTTGATTTCTCTTTTTTGCTTGAAATTTTAAAGCATAAGATCGAGGTATTCTACCAACTTGCACTTTCCATTCCTAGCTAGTTATTTACATGTTTCATTAGTTTTAATTGATTTTAATTGTTTTAATTTCCTTTTATTTGTATTTCCTTTAATTGTTTCAAGCTAAAAACACAATTTATCCTACTTAGCAATCGAACTCCAATAATATCCAGCCATGAACCTTTTAAACCACTAAAATTATACTTTGAAAATGGCGCCGTTGCGACTCGGCTTGGTTAAGGTTTTTGACTTGCTTGTCATTTCTTTGTGTTTCTAGCTTTCTTTTGTATTTCACATTTTTTTCTTAAGTATGCAAGGTCCCTTTAGAAATTGAGGTTGCATTCTTAACATTGGAGGGCATGGTGAAACCATGTTGGGAATGGAATATTGTATAATGGTTTTGGCAACGTGGGAGGGCATGGTGCAAACCACGTTGCCAATGGTGGAATCGGTTATGGACAACCTAACATGGGAGGGCATGGTGCAAACCATGTTGGGTATAGTGGCTACACGAGTACAAATGGTCTGTATGGAGGATATGGTGCTCCCAATCACTTTCCGAATATGCATAATCTGACATCCGGTCCATATGGTGGTTATAATGCTCCCAATCAATGCACGAATATGTATAATGGAAATGTGGGTAGTAAAGTTCAACTTCTCGGCTCATATGGTGGTCCCCCAACTTGCACTTTATCCGCTAAAGATCTCGAGGCTTATGAATTGTTTGGAGGAGGGAGCTACATTGTCGCAAGTTCCCCCGTGCCCCATCCGCACTATGGTGGACGTGAATAGACCATTTTTGGGGACGTTTCATCCACCTCGCGTATTCCCCCCTCCCGAGCGAACATCTTCTCGAGCGATATATTCTAATGTTAATGAAGTGAGTGAAGTTTCTTTCTCTCGGGTGCTTGAGAGGGACAGGAGGATCGCGGCTTTGGAGGCTCAAATTGCTAAGTTGTCTAGTCCAAGCCTGATTCTCCCGTGTTCATCGTGTGGATTGTTTGGTCATGATTGCACGTCTTGTCCTTCAAATCTCTCGTTCAATAAGTCGATGCCCCATTCGGAGGAAATATATGGGGGTCATGGATATCAAGCGGGACCCGATTGTGCTATGCTATCTTTTGCTCCACCGCTGACTCATAATCCGGTTGTTACTCCTCATGTGGGCCCGTGTCATCCGAAGATCCCGGTGATTGCTCCTACCCCACCTCCCGATCCGGATCTATTGTCCATTACACGACAATTCTCAAGTCCACCTTCACACACTCTTCCGGTCGCGATCTTTGATTAGTGTGGGGTGGTTGAGAATACGGGTGTCTCACCATCGGAAGAGGACGTGGTTTTATTTCCGAATGCTTTTACTCCTCTTGACACTTTACCTTTTACTTCAAAAGAATCTTTCGAATAATGGGTATATATGGACTTCATCAAGGACATGGTCGAATGGGTTTATATGGAGGATAGGAGCACTGAGCAGGATATTGTCCGGGAAGCCTATTTTGAGGATTATTGTAAGGATGATGAGCCCCTTGCTTGTACCGACGAGCCCATTATGTTTCAATATGCCAAAGATTTAAGTTAAGGAAATTATGAGTGTGTCGTTGAGGGCACCGACATATTTTTGGAAGGGGAGGTGGAGATTTTTGATGTTAAGATTGGAAAGCTTGAAGAGTGCCTTGAGGGGACCGGTGATTTGTTCGAATTAACCCCCAACGAGGTCGAGAGGAGGCACAAGCCCAAGCTAAAGCATTTTCCATCTCACTTCAAGCATGTCTATTTGAAGGAAGAGGAGAGCCAGCCGAATATCATATTTGCCAATCCGAAGCAAGAAGAAGAGGAGAGGACGGTTGAAGTGCTTAAAGTTCTTAAGGGTTCTATTAGGTGGAGACCCGGAGTTGTTAAGGGAGTTATCCCTTCGAATCCAAGTCGTATGGAGATAGCGAGAGCCAGGATTCTGAAATTGTTGGAGGGATTGGTGTTTGTGATTTCCAAGAGAGAGTGGGTGAAACCCATTGACTTGGTACCAAAGACGAGCGACATGTTTGTTTTTGAGGAGGGAAAAGGAGAATTGTTGGCCACGAGGGCTTCAACGGGATGGAGGATGTTGACCGATTCTAAGAAGTTGAATGCGGCTACTAAGAGAGATCATTTCCCTCCCCGTTTGTCGATCAAAGATTGAACAAGCTAGACGGCTATTATTCTTATCGTTTCTTGGACGAGTTTTTAGGTCATTTCAAAACCACCACTCCACCCGGACATCGAGCCGAGATGACCTTTGGAACGATTGCTTTTCAACGACTTTTATTTGGGATTTGCAATGCCCCAAGAACGTTCCAAAGAGTGAATCCTCCCGACGAGGAGGATATTATTTTGTTGTACCCTCCCGTTCTCTTTCCTCCATGACCACAAAGGGAGTTCGTCAAGCTAGTGACGTAAAACAAGCGCAGCTTGGGAGGTAACCCAAGTTCTTTTCATTCATTTTCTTTCTTTTTTTCTTTCTTTCTTTCTTATTACAAAAATCTAAACATACGAAAAATTGTAAAATTAAAAAATATTGTTGTCTTTTGGTTCTTTTTAAACCTTGTTTTGTTTTGTTTTGATTCATGTACATATTTTCTTGTGTTTTTGACTTTGTGTGATTTTCCGTTTTAGTGTTTTGATTTCCGACTCCAACCTTGGCTGAATTGATAAGCTAATAATGTTCATGGATCCGGGAGACACAAGCCAAACTCGATTTTCATTGGAATTGCTTGGATGCTTAAGTGGACCCCACCGAGCTCGACCCAAACTCGCTCGGTTAAGGAAGTTTCTATTTCACCCCCACTTTTACTTGATTTTCATTAAAATGCAATGAGGGCATTGCATGGTTTAAGTGTGGGGTGGGTAGGTGGTTAGGGTCCAGGTTCTTAAAAGCACGATTTGTCTTTCTTAACTCGAGCCTTGGTGAAGTGACGCTTCCTATTTGCGCATTTATGTGGTTGAGTCGATTTTTATGTCTTGTGTGTTAATTACATGTATTAGCAATCTCCACATGCTTGGAAGTTTGAATAGTTTACTTGTCGGGTTTTTACCTGTTTATGCCCTCTTGTGCAAGGAGTTGAATTTTTATGCTTCATCCAAAACCTGCCTATATATATATATAATCGACATTTACTCGTGAAAAGACTGCAATGTTCTAAAAGATTTTTTGATATTATTTCCAGAACCGGTGCCAACTAGTGAGTAGCCTTGTGTGAATTATCGATTTTGCTTGCATTTTTATGGAAATTGCATTGAGGTGGCTTAATTTTGCTCGAACATGACTGAATTTGGAAATGACCTCGAGGCACATATATCACCCTTATTCCGGCCATATCCAAATATATAAGCTACTTAAATATCCCAAATGAGCCCCCTTGAGCCTATACCCCATTTCTTGTTAGCCGAGCTCGATTTTAGCTCTTATATATTCATAAATTGTGAGGTGAGAGTGTATATTGTGAGTTGACTAGAAATGTGAGGGAATCAATTGTGGGTTTCGGGTTTTGAGTTGCTTATACAAAAAAAATGAAATTAAAAAAGAAAGAGAATAAAACTCCAACACAAATCATGAAAAGTGATAAAGAGTGCGTTCAAGTGAAAAGCCTAATTCAAAAATGCTAATTTTGGTAAAAAGAAGCAAATTCAAAAAGCTTCTAAGTGTTGCGAAATAAAAGTCGAAAAACTGTGTGAGTATACGAAAGGGTTTCAAGTGAAAGTTTGGTAATTTGGGAAGGGTGAAGCGATCATAAACTTCGGGTTCTAGAAATTAGGAGTTCGTGTGTTATTAATAATGTTTGATCGCGTGTTAGCCACTATATCCAGATATTCCATACCTTACCAAAGAGCCAACATTACAACCCAAAATAAAGACCTCTTTCGATTTTTGTTTGATCATGTACAATGGGCAATTTTGAGTTTCTAATTTTTGAAATCTTGACGAGGTGCATGCATTGTCCGACTTGAGTGTATACACGTCCCATGTAACAAACACTTGAGCGAATTGAGCATACACCCTCAAAATTCCATTCGTGAGGAAGTCATCGATTTGGTTTTCAATTGAGAAGGGGTAATACGAGAAATACTTGGCGATAACGAGTTTATGTTGATACTTTCATCATATTAAATATGATAAGCACAAGGAATTCTCTTTTTGCGCAATGCTCATTGCATGTACATTCTCGATTCTTTTCTTTGTTCGAGGACGAACAAACCGATAAGTGTGGGGTGGTTTCTTTGCATGTAATTGTGGTATTTATCTCGTGTTTTTAATTAGGGTTTAGAGTTGTTTTCAGTAGTTTTGAGTCGTGTTTCATCAGTGTTTTAGGTTATTTTCTTGTTTTAACGTTTTAAGCTTCATTTATCCAATGTTGGTGATGTTTGTGTGATTCTTGGGTTTTTACATTCAAGATTCTTATTTTGTGGGTGGCTAATTGAGTTAGACTCGTGCCAAGAAGTTCTGGCAAATGCTTAGGTTCGAGGCAAGGCATTGAGGCCAAAAATACGTGCCGAAATGAGAAAACCGAGCAAGAAGCAGCCTGAATCGACTGTCGAATTAACTTAGGACAGCCCGGATCGACTAGTGGTCGATCGACTGACCACAGATCGACTGAAAGTTCCAAAATTGACTGCTTGGCAGTAGACAACCTCTTGGAATTAGGGCATTCGATCGACCGTGCCTGCAGTCGATCGACTGCATCGCAATGACTCTCGGGATTCTTGGCATTTTTGGCATTTTTGCCCCTACAAACAACTATATAAACCCCACATCTTGCCCCAACAAAGCAATCAGCTCTCACCCCCACCCTTGCATGGGTTTGGGGTAATTTCTCTCTAGTTTTTAGATCTACGTTCCCTCTCTTAGGGTTTTTGATTAAGTTTCAAGCTCTAGATCTTAGATTTAATTTCAAGCTTTGCCTTGGGTTTGTAAGCCTAAGAATAACTCAAGTACTCCCTTGGATTTTACTTTGTTGCAATTTAATTCAAGCTTGTTACTTTTTCACTTTAATTCAAGTAAGCTTTCTTTTATTTTCATGCTTGTTCTTCAATTTCATGTTTGTTCTTCAAATTATGCTTTTCGTTAGCTCTTTGATTTCTTGTTAGATCTTGTGAATCATCCATGGAATCTAGATGAGTGACACGTCTAGATAATAGATCGAGTCTCGGATCGTCTTTATTTTGAGTTTTTTATATGCTTTATTTAGGATCCTATTTTCATGCATTGTTTCATGCTAAATCTTATATCTACTCCTTGTTGCTTGTTATTTTACGTAAAGATTCAAACTTTGATGTCAACTTTTCTTCCTCTTTCCATTGATGCTTTTGGTTTTTGTCAATTTGCATTTTTCTAGATTTTATGATCATGCATGCATGGTTGTACTCTAGGTTGCTTTAGTTGTACTTGATGAAACTTGCTTGTTCTTGCCTTATTTATCTTTTTGCTTGCAATTTTAATTAAGGCATATGACCGAGGCATTCTACCAACTTGCACTTTCCATTCCTAGCTAGTTATTTACGTATTTGCATTTCCTTTATTTGTTTCAAGCTAAAAACACAAATGATCCTACTTAGCAATCTAACTCCAATAATATCAAGCCATGAATCTTTTAAACCACTAAAACTACACTTTCAGACAGCATCTGAAAATTTGTGTAAGGTAGCCGCAATCTCGAATCGGCCTAAGTGATCCCACGGGTCTGTTGTCCCATTATATTCAAAGACCATAGACCGATAAGAGGGGGGTAGATCATCGCGCATGACGGCCTCTGTGAAAGGGGTGCTTCTCAGTGCCTGGCCTGCACCCGTGCCCGCCATCTTTCATATAACTTCCCTGACCTCTCTCTGCAGATTCTGCATCTGCTCAGTGAGGCCTGGGTTAGTTTTACCTAAAGGGTCGCTATTTGAGGTAGAAAAGCTCTCCTCCTCTTATTGAGCGGGAGCTCTGGCCTGCGCTGAGTAGTTTGGGGTGGCTCCATTTCCGACGGCTGGGTTACTTTGGAGGGTGGTGATGAAAGTTTAGTGAATTTCTTCTCCACAGCCACCTCCACTGCCTTGCCGATGAGGTCAGATAATTTCCTCAGAAAGGAATCATTCAGCGATCCTCCATCGGCTTGCGGGGCTCCTCCTGGAGGGGGTTGCGCTGTGCTCGGCCTGGTTGCTGCCGATTGTCCTGTTGTCTCCGGAATGCCCATTGGCAAAGTAGAGCTTGGTGCTCCACACATCTCCGCTACCAAGTTTCGCCTGAGTCCGCCTGATGCCAAGCTTCTTTCTCGCGTCTTAGCTTTGTTCAACCTTCCTAAAGACGACGCTAATTGTTTCGCCCAGAAAATTACACCGATAGCACCTGCTCCTTTCCCTAAGAATATCCCGACCTGCTCTAACAGAAACACGTTAGAAAGGACCACCAGGAGTTTTCCGGTGGAAACCTCTCCGATGCTTAAGTCATTTAAGAGTTCCAGATCGGAATAAGCAGAATAAGGGGAGAGATGCTTAGAATGTCATACCTCTCTCAGCCTTGGGGTTGAGATATTTATAGTTTTCGCCAAGTGGGGCCTTTCTGAGATCCCGGAAATAGAAAACCCGCGAATCTCGGGCCGTTATTTAAGAAGACCTGACCTGGAAGCTTCCTTCCAGGGAACAGATCAGTTTTGTCGCTAAGTTCTCCCAATTCTTGACTTTATCTCTTGAAACCTAATTCAAGACTTCGAATGAGGTCAGGACAGTCTTTATCAGGTTATAGGCTCGTCTTCTACCTTATTTATCCTCTTTCTAAGGCATCAGTTCATCTAGTCCCAACCAGGTCTGTCTGAGCTGTTTAACAACCTGTCATCAGATCAGGTCGCACCAATCTTTAATAAAAATCTGAACATTTGACTAATTTTATCATTGGAACCACTATTTAGATAATAGAAAAACTGATTTTAAACCTAATAAATGTGTGTGTATATATATATATATATATATAATTTTAAAATTTTGTGGGCAATTAAAAATTCAATTTATGTGGCTCACAAATTTGAAATTCTGAGACTTCAAAAAATCGAAACTGGTTTTTCAAAATCTGAATTCAGAGCTTTAAAAAATTCAAAAAATCTTGGTTCACAAATTCCAAAATTTAAGCAATCATATCCTAATTCTTAGCCATAATATCCTAAGTTCAGCTATTTGAAAATTCAAATTTTTTTAAAAAAAACGACTGCATTTTTGAAACCTATGTTGAAAAGTCAACAATTATGGCTTTGCGCCAAAAATATTTCTTTTTTGGGGAAAGAAAACAAATTTGGAGGAACCAAAACAATTGTCTCATATAGCCAGTACTGTTATTATATATATATACATAACATTGTTGGTTCAAATCCCTTGTATAAATCGCAAAACGAAACCATTGTGCAACCCACAATGTATACGACTAGTTTTTTTGGCTCCCAAACCTCTGTGAATGATCTTATTTTACAATTAATTTATAAGAACATGTAAAATCGCAAAACAAAATCATTGGGGAACCCACAATGTATAGGACTAGTTGCTAACAAGGTATGAATCAAACCATTTAACCAACTACTATTTGATGTTAGCTTTTCCAAATAATATATAATTGTACGCTTGTCTGGTCACAATTACTCTTAACATTATATAAATCAACGCAATCACATAATCTTTTCATAAATATATAAATAAAAACTCTAAATAACTATTCAATAGATTGTAATAAGCAAAAAATAAATAAATAGTAAATAAAAAGAAAAATCTAAAAGTTATAATATAATAATAAATAAAATTCAAAACTTGAAATCATAAAGAATATATAACACAATATTTTTAAATTTTATATAATTATTTAATAAAATTAAAAAAAATTAACAATATAAGTCATTTGAAATTTATAAGTTAGGTTAAATAAATATTTAATCATGAATAATTAAAATATTTTAAAATAAGAACATGACTTAGATTTTATTAAATATTATAAACTAAATCTAAAATTAATTTTAAATTAGATAAAAAAAATAAATTTTGATTAACTTTGAAATAATTATAAGCTATATATTTTACCTATGTGATTTTATAATTTCCTTCAGCATTATATTAATATTTTCTATTTCATTTTAAATAATTCTTACAATTCTTGAATATAATTTCCATAATTTTAAAAAATATTCAAATTTCTTTTATCTTTTTTGTATTTTTCATGAATTAAAGATACTTATTTAATATTCAAATTTATTAAATAACTATTTTAAACTTAATATAAAATTATATATTTTATTTCTAAATTTATACATTTTCAATTGTACTTGCAAATATCTTGAGATTAAATAAAAATATAAATAATTATATCTAAACTCTATATACTTTTTTTAAAATTTATAAAAATAGAAATATTAAAAAATTATTATATAAATTGCTAATTATTATAAATTAAATTATTAAAATAGAGTAAAACTAATTCTATAAAGTTATTTATATATTTTAAACTGGAAAATAAAACAATAAACAATCAAGAACATTTAATAAATAAGATTATTAAAAATAAATTTGAATTAATTGTTTCCTAAATCTTAATATGGTAGAATATATAAAATATTTAAAAAAAAAAAAAATTTATCCTTAGCTGAGATATGTATAGACTAATCGAGATATAGCTTTGCCTAGTTTTAAAATATTTTATGATATATATTTGTTTCTTAGATTTATTTTATAATTTCAAAGATTTCAGTTTTAGGATTTATTAGCTAATTTAAATTCTTTAATGAATTCCTATTTAATTTATAATACTATTGATTTTTATTTTGTTTATAAAATGATATAATATAATATTAGATAAATCACAAAACTTAAAATCAAAAAAATTGTATAATAAACTATTGATGAATAATATAATTATTTAATCAATTTAAAAAATTAAGAATATTATAGAATAATAATTGAAGTCCTTACTTTATAACGTAATTTAACTAAATATGGAAAAATATATAACTAAAAATTCTATAATATTATTATTCTGTAAAAATATAATAATGTGTTATTAACTTCTAAATACTTATTCCATTAAAAAGACAAAAAAATGAAATATCATAAAATTATATACAATAAAAAAAAACTATAAAATTAAAAATAAAATAAATATTCCAAAAAAAAAAAAGAATTGTTAGGGCACGAAACTAATGTAGGACTTTTGCAGAAAAATTATAAACTGATATAATATAATACTAAATAAATATCAAAAATTGAGATCAAAAAAATTATATAATAAATATTGTTTAAATTTATATAATTATTTAATAAATTTTTATTTTTAAGATATATATAATAATAATATAAGTTAAAAAAATTACTGTAAGTTTTATATTTTACTTATGTGATTTTAAAATTATGTATATGTTTTGTTTTATATTTTAAATAATTATATAGAAGTTATGTATATTTTTCCACTAATTTTATAAAATTCAAATTTACATTATATTATTAATATTTTTTTATGATTGTTAATCTTAAAATATATTGTATAAGTATTTATACAATATATAGCTATTTATTAAACTGTAAAGCAAGAAAAATCAAAATATAAGATGTTATAGTATAATACTAAATAAATCTCAGGACTTGAATCAGAAAATATAATAAACTATTATCTAATCTATATAATTATTTAATAAATTTGAAAAATAAAAACTTAAAGATATTTTAGAATAACATAAGTATTTAAAAAACAAAAAAGTAATTTAAATACATATAGATAAATAAATATTTAATCATGAATAATTACTTAGTATAAATAAAAAATTAAAAAAATAACATAAATATTATAAAAAACTATAAAATAAATCTTTAAATAATCTCAAATTAAAAAAAACATATATAGAAATTGTGATTAACTTCTAATAATTATTTCAAAAATCTCAAGACAAAAAAAGAAAGATATGAATGAATGTTAAAAAAATAAAGAAAACTACTAAATAAAAAAAAGTATTAAAAAAATGAAATGTCGAGTCACAAAATTAATTGAGGACTTTTGAAATAAGTCAAATTAATAAATTGTGGTTTAAATTTATATATTATTTATTAAATATTAGTAGTAAAAAGTCTAAAATTATTATAGAATAAATATAAAGTCGTTAAAAATTATAAAGTAAGTTAAATGAATGTAAAATTAACTATTTAATCATGAATAATTAGATATATGTAAAATTTCAAAGTGATTTTAAATTAGATAAAAATATAATAAAATAATATCAAAATAATTATAAATGTTTATATTTTACTCATATTATGTCATGTTATAATATTATTTTTTTATTCTATATATGTTTAATAATTATTTAAAAGTCTTAAATATTCTATCACTAATAATAAAAAACTTTCCAATTTATTTTATATGTTGTTTTTAATTTTGATGACTTCTTAATTTTCAGATTTATTTAATATGTATTTATAAAATAATTAAAAGCTTTGTTCTATATTTTACATTATTATTATTATTATTATTATTATTATTATTATTATTATTATTATTATTAATATTCGTGCCCGGTATAGTAAATTAAATAAATATAGAAAAGTAAACGTTTAACCAATAATAATTACTTAATATATTTAAAAATAAAAACATAACAAAAGTATTTTAAAATGATTAAATATTATAAATGAGGTGTTGGGTCACGGAATTAATTGTGGTCTTTTGTATACAAGATATAAAATGAAATATTAACAAAAAGAAAACTACCAAAAAAATGTATTTTGGAAAATGAGGTATCGAGCCATGGATTTAATTTAGTACTTTTGAAAATTATATTGTGCGATAAGAATAATATTGTTTCTATAAATAAATATATATTTATCAAACTGATAATTAATTAATCAAGATCCGTATAACATGGGTTCATACTAATTACCCATAAACCTTTAATTTACAAATGTTCACAAATAATTATTTAGTAATAAATTTTAGAATGTTTTATTATAACCTTTTATAGTAAATGATTTCGTTGTCTCATTTCATAAAATTTTGTAAAATGATATAAACAAATTAGAAAAAATAAATTATGTAGCCCATTTCAAGAATTTTCTTTTATTTTTCTAAATAACTATTTAATAAATTATAGAACGAGAAAAATACGAAAAATCAAAACATAAGATTTTATAATATAATACTAAGTAACTCTCGAAGCTTGAAAATTGAGAAATATATAATATGTTATAATTTAAATATATACAATTATTTTATAAATTTGAAAAATAAAAGACTTAAAAATATTATAGACTATTAATATAAGTCGTTAAAAATCATAATATGTTTTTTCTTGGTAAAAGAGTGAAAATAAAATATTTGAAAAATAAAAGGGAAGCAAAATATATATATATATATATATATATATATATATATATATATATATATATATATATATATATGATTAGATTCAAATGAGAACAATGTACTTATATGTGAACCTAGGATCAATTATGGGACTTAGATCTAATTAAATGAATGGATCAGATTTTTTGTGTATTTCCTTATTTGATTAAAAGCATTAGGATTGTATAATAAAAAGCACTGCTGGTGTATATAACTAAAATATCAATAAAGCACTGTGATTGTATAATAAAAGCACTAGTTCGCAGGTTCACATATAATGACATGGTTCCCATTTGAACCCACCCTATATATATATATATAAGATTAGGTTCAAATGAGAACCATGTCCTTATATGTGAACCTAGGGTCAATTATGAGCCTTAAATCTAATTAAATGAATGGATCTGTTGAAGGAAAAACATAATTAGTGTGCCTTCGTCAACAAGTAAATGATGAGGGACAGTTTCGGTATTTATTATCTTTATGTATTATGGAAACATGTAATTGATACTCTATATAAAGGGAGTCTTTGATGAATAAGAGAACCTTAATCTCTTCCGTCTCCTTCGTCTCTCTTTTATATCTTCTCCTTATGCTTTTCCTTTTACACGTTTTGAGCACAAAACTCTAACCTAATGATCGAGAATAAGCCTCCATAACCAAAGCAACAATTATATCATTTTCGTACGGCGAAAATCTAATTGCGTTGTATGTTTGAAAAATTGGTTTCTCGAGTTTCAAGCATTGGATCTAGCTCATATTTTTACAGAATTTGAATTACATTCTAAATGGTGGAGATTGGATTCGGAGATATGAGGAAATATATATAAATTTTCGAACAAAGCGGAGTCTGCTTTCGCAATTTTCTGTGCAGAGATTTTCAAAACAAGATTTCTCACAATCGAACTGTTGGATCAAGACAAAATTTGGATATATTATTCCAAACTTATAGTAGTAAAATATGAATGGTGGAGATTTTCATATGAGGTTTGAAGAATCCGATAATGAATTTTGAACAGAGCTGATCCTGTTTCTCAAAACTGTCTGCCCAACTTATTTTAAATATTCAATTATGCGCAATCTAACCGTTGGATGAAGCTGGATTTTGTATATGATATTCAAAAGATATATTTGTTAAATATGAACGGTGGAGATCGGGTTTGAAAGTATATGTCATCAAATAGCGGACAAACCTATTGAAAAAACAAATATAGAAAAGAATCGCGACTTTCCTCCAAGGTAACTCGAATTGCCCTATTATTTATTAAATTCAACTAAAAGATATTTGTTTATATGGATATATGTCATGATATATATTATTGGGCATTCCTATACAAAGCATTTGTATGTATATATGTTACATATGATTATATGCACATGATGTTATGTACAATATTGACAAATATGAAATTTTGCAATACTTTAATGATATTCATAGAGTACATAATATATTAGTATTTATGCTCTTAGATGATCTCTAATTTAGAAATCGTAAATAAAGTTATTTATATGATTAGATGAGAGATTGATCATGATTTTACCAATATGTTTAGTTAATCATGAATTTCGATGAATTGATAGATTTCATGTATGTTGATCATGAATTTCGATGAATTGATAGATTTCATGTATGTTGATCATGAATTTCGATGAATTGATAGATTCATGTATGTTGGTAATTCTCTTCAAGTTGATTTTATAAACTACTTTCAGTGTATGCATTATTGGTTGTACATTTACATATTTTCATGATAATGAAAGTTCATGAACAATAAAGTATTATATAAATAAGTCTTGTGACAAAGTATATTCACATAATATTAAAAAGAGATATTCTTCAAATTCATTATCTAAAGAAATTGATTGAACTAACTCAGTCTAAATACAATCTAATATACTCAAAAGAAATTGAGTATTAGCATCATTGGTTTGATGTGGACACTAGAAGAACTACAATTTCACAATAATATCATCCATCAACCCCAATTGACAAAGAATCGTCAAACTTAGTCAATTCTCTAATGAAATTGAGACTTCATAGTGACCCCAAATCTTATATTGGAAACATATGTAGTTTCGAAATCTCAATAAATTTTGGGATGTACTCTAAATGAATATTTTGAAAATTTTAGGAAACATTATTTCCAAGCCTAAGAATTTAGTGAAAAGAAAATTATTTTCTTGCTAAAAAGGGTCAATGACTTTGATATGTTGCGACTAATAATACGTCTTACCATATGTGAAAAAGAAAGTCACTTTAAATGATAATAATAAATTGAGAGATACGATCTCACTCTGTTTTTTTCCACTTGAGCAAACATACAGATGCACTTATATAATATTAATTATAATAATAAGTCATTGAAAGACATGATATTACTTTTCATAACACCAATGTTAGACCTCCGGATAAAGAAATTTCTTGAGGCTAACTAGGATCGATATGAATAGTGGAAATAACCTCAAAGTAAAGGGGAAGAGACATGTTGATCCCTACCTATGTGGGAAGAATGAACCACAGGGTAAGATATGTAAAAGCTCATGATATTTATTGGTCGTAGTAGAAGTCATGAAGGTTCTCCCAACAACATTTCTTAGTCAATGGATATACTCAATTTTGATCGATAAAACTTGTTTGTTTCTTACTTCACAAAGAACTTGTGAAAGTATAATCAATCATTCATATTAGACTATTGTGTTTGGTCTTAAAGTTTATATTGAGTTAGATTCATGTGATGTGGCCTAATTTAAATTAATTATTATTTTATTAGGCTTATTGATAAATTTTACATTTCATTCTAAAGCATTGATAGTAATTGAGTTTATTTACCACACATTCACATACAAGGTTCATGAGCAAATATTAGATATAATGTAACCTATCTAGTAAATAATATTAGAATGAAAAGTATTTCGTTCAAATATCTCTGTAGAATGTGAGAATTTGTCGAGGAATAGACAATTATTCACTTAATTGATATTTATATGTGACAAAGTCTTGATGCCTGGTGGCACATTGATTAAAGTCATAAAAACTCATTATGGACCAAGAGCGAACGAACCTTGTTAAGTTTGATGATATTCATGTTGATGATCATCATTAAGAAGTACATTATGAGAATGGAACTATACTTTTAATTTATGTGGAAGAAATCACGTTTTAGAGTCAATCTAGTAATTTTACTTTACTACTTTTTGATTATTGAATCATAAGTTATAACCAACAAAGAACTTTTGGACACTGGCTCATTCAAGTTTTGACACGACTCACATGGATTCTTTGGTCATCGTGATATGATGGTCCATATTATAGGAAATTAACATGAACATCTTTTATTTTGAGTGAAACATAAAATGAGATAGAAGTTTGATGCACACTATAGTGTCGAACTAATGTTGTTCAATTATAGCTAGTGTGTTCTAAAGTACTAGGAGCACTACATACATTCATATCTCAAAGATACATCACTCACTTTTTCAAAACTTGTTCATTAGCAAAATTGTATGATTGAGATCTGCATTTGCTAAAGATACAAATTATGATATTTCATTCTTATAATTGATAATTGGTGATACTTGTGGATATGACCATTCAAAATGCAGGTCATTCAATTATTTTCTAGTTTTGGTCGATGCTTCATCACGTATTGTCCATAAAAATATGATTGAGGACTCACCACCCTTGTAAAGCACCCAAACTCATAATGCTAGAGAGTTTACATCAAAAGTACTTGATGTCTATTGCATTTTAATTAAGATCGATGTACTGGATCTTGTACCCTGATGTGCATATACAATAAGGTCTCAAAGAAGACACCGTCAAAAAGAATATAGATGGTGACTAAGACAATATTTATGCGCACTCATTTTTCTTTGCACAGGGTTATGCAATATTGCACGCAACTCTTACTTATTCATTTATGAACCCTTGCTAACCAGATATTTTGCGTACCAGTTGGTAACTGATATATAAGACTGATAATTCATATCTACGCATATTTGATTAAGAAGTATATGTGCCTATTGCGCCTCCACAACGCATTCTATGGGTTTTTAAAGATGATTAGGTATTTATGTTGGATATGAATCTCCAACAATCATCCGCTATTTGAAACCTTTGACAGACGATCTCTTTATCGCTAAATTAGCGAATTTGTCACTCAAATGAGACAATCTTCCAGTCGTTAGGGGAGATAAGAAAAATTATTTGGAACGACATGAATAGTTTCATACTATGTCTCATTATGATCCCCACATTTCACAATGTAAAGTGAAAGTAAAGTAAAGTGAACAATTGTCTTCAAGGTTAAAGACCTCATAAGTGGCACAATTACACAGATTAAGACATTGCAACCATACTTAGTGGAGGTGTGGTTGAGGTCGTGACTCGCGAAAGGAACAGGGGGAGGTCACTTGGTTCGATCAATACTCGCCCAAGGAATAAGAGGGCACGTATGGCGCAAATTCAATTAATCATTAATAAAGATAAAGACTCTCATGATATTATCTATGATTATACTTATGTCCATGAATCACTACTGGAGGACGCTCCGATGTTTAATATGATTCCAGAGAATAAAAAAATCTCAATGTACAGTGTGAGTTTATATGAGTTTATGAAAAGATCTTCCAAACACATTGATGATAGTATCGAACCACGCTCTATTGAAATGTCAATATTGAGCAAATTGACCTAATTCTAAAGAATCAATCCAGGTAGAACTAAATTCACTGACAACAAGACAGGTGTTTGGTCTGGTAGTGCTAACCTCACCAAGTATAAATTCTGTAGGACATAAACAAAGTTTTGTCAGAAAGCGCAATTAAAAACAAACAAACCATGAGATACAAATCTATACTTGAAGCACAAAGTTTCTTAATACGCCCTGGAATATAGGGATATGTACTTTCACATAATAGATGTTATAATTCCAAAGAACTGAGAATGCAGCTTATACCTGTGGTTACATCATATCTCTATGGTGATCGTGATTTAGAGATATATATATATATATATATATATATATATGAAAGTGCTTGCTGGCCTTTCATTGCCAAGGCAAGTGACTCTAAGACACCGAGTGCATTTTCAATTAAATTAAAACACTCAATTTATGGATTGAAATAATCAAGATGGATGTGGTATAACCGTCTAAGTGACTACTTGATTGGGAAAAAAAATCTATGCCCTTGCGTATTTATAAATAAAATAAGTTTCAAATTTACGATTATGATTGTATATGTCGATGAAAAGAACATAATATACACTCTTAATGAAATAAGAGATATCGCTAGTTATTTGAAATTTTAATTTGAGATAATGCATCATGGGAAAACTTGGTCATGTTAAGGCTTTAAACTAAAACCGAGTTTGTGGAATACTAAATTCTACAGTTTGCATATATCCAAAAGATGATCAGGCAATTAAATAAGCGTAAGTGCAATATATTAGCACTCCTATGATTGGTCAAAGTGAAGATATAAGGAAATATCAATTTCGTTAATGGAATGACAAAGAACTGGTGGGAGCTGAAATTCTCTACCTACATACAATATGCGCATTATTGTACCATTACTAATACACTTGACCAAATATTACTTTCTCAAAATGGTTATCTTGATTTAACTCAAGAAAGCGCAATGTCACTGGAATGGAATCAAAATGTACTTTGATACCTAAAAGAAACCATTGACGCGAGTTTATTTTTCTCATTCATAAATATAACTGGGATTGCAGATGGTCTTGTAACCCCTAAATAAAATGTTGAGTTTACTTCCTACTGTAAAACACCAAATAGTATCGTTGATGTTGGTTATTCACTCGAACCATGTCATTATATATGTTCAAATAAAACCATGTCATTATATATAGGTTCGCATATAATGACATGGTTTTATTTGAACCCACCCCTATATATATATATATATATATATATATATATATATATATATATATATATATATATATATATATATATATACCTTTTTGAAATATGTAAAAAAACATAAAATCAGTAAATTAAAATTGGTAGGAAAGTTTCCAACTAATTTCAAAATCAAATGGAGAATTTCTCAATCGGGAAAATAAGAAATAATAATAATAATTTTGTCGGAAATCGGTCAAAAAATTTGGTAGGAATCCGATGGTTTTCTGGTAGTACAATAGTATTCAATTACTGCTCACCATTACCATATTAGGTGTGTTTTTTTTACTATATGTACCATTTGTACCTACCAATCAGTGTACACTCAATATTAATCCTATATTAGTTCATAAACAAATAACCTTGATCCATTTTAGTAAATTATAAAGATAATATAATTCAATTATACATTAGTCGTACCCATTTGCACTTCTTACTTTTTGTTTATATTATTATAATTATACAACTTTTAACAATAAAAAACATATTTAAAATATAAATGAGAAAAAAAATAAAAAATTATAGATTCATTATATATACTTATTAAATTAGTTATATGAAAATTAAAGACACATAATTCATAAATATAGAAAATAAAATAACTCTCAAAATACTTTCAAATTTGATAAAAACACAATAATTTATAATTAAATTCTAAATAATCATTTAATATATCCAAAATAAACTTATAATTTTATAAAGTAATAAAATAAATATGAAATACGATAATTAAATGTAAAATATATAATATAATCAAGAAATATGTTAAATAGAATTCAAAATTAAACGTATTTACCAAAATAATAAATATATAATATTATTAAGTATATCCCTTTTTTAATTGGATAAAAATATTAAAATTTATAATTATTTAGACAACTAATAAGTTTTATAAAATAATAAAATAATTCTCAAAAAAGTATCAAGTAAGTTAAATAAATAATAAAAATTGATTTCTTTTTCTAATTGTTTATTAATAAATTTAACAATGAAAGAAACAAGTTATATTTATTATCTATATAATTAAAATAAATAAATTGTTTATATTATCCTTGAAAATAATTTGTAATTGCATATTTTATATTTAATAATGAAACATAATTAATCGTAATAACAAATATATCCAAGATGATACAAAATATAAAACATATAAAATGGTATGAAAATATAATAAATTAGTTACAATATAAAACTCTATAAAACTCCTAATTAATTATTTAATAAATCTGAAAAAGAAATCCCATAAATATTATAAAAGTATACAAAATAATAATGGAAAAATTAGTAATCATATAAGTGAAATATAAAATACTATAATTAAATTATAAATACATACTTGATAAATATGAATAAAAAAACCCTATATAATCAATAATATTATAAAATTAAAACTAAATATCATCAAATAAATTAAGTAAACTATAAGAAATTATAATTAAATGAGAAAAATAGGGAAAATTATTATAAAACAAAACTAGAAAAATATAGATTGGGTTTAATAAATATATTAACTTATATTTAGTTTCTGAATTAAAAAAATGGCAAAAAAAAAATCAATAGCCATAATAATAATAGGCTAAAAAAATATTAATTGGTTTTGTAATTTGGCACTTGGAATATTAGTATTATTATATTTTTATAAATAAAATTACTTATGATCTCCCAATGATTTGGCCAAGATAAAATCTTAATATGAAGATTTTTAATATTATTGGATATTATGTTTTATTTGAATTATATTATGATGATTCAATTTTATTTTGTAATATTGTTATTTTTTTGTGTTATTTTTTATATTTAAGATTTACTAATAAGTTAATACAATTTATTTAATTGATTTCAGTTTTTTGACGTTTTATTACTTAATTTCTCAGATTTAATTTTATATTAATTTTATTTTATATTATTTATCAATTTATGAAATAATTGTTTATATATTTTTTATTTATTTAACCTGTTTTATGACTTTTATTCTTTATTTTTTTTTCATTTTCCAAATTTATAATAATTATTCAAATTTTATCTTTTAATCTTTTTATTTGGTTTAACTCATCATTGAGTTTTACATATAATTTAATGATATTATTGATTCATTTCTGAATATTATAGTGCTCAGTCTAATAAATAAGTTACTAAATTTTAATTCTTTATTTTTCATATTATATTATATGATTTTATAATTCAGTTTTATCTTATATTATTTTATAATTTTATGTTTTTTCGGATTTTATTAATAATTATTAGGATGTATTCATAATTTTTATATTTATTTTAACTAATTTGTATTTGTTTACAAATTTTTCATTAGGAATAATAATTAACTAGCAATTAATATGTCAAACCTTAGTAATATGTTATAAAAATGTAATGATTAAATAAGTTATTTCAGTAACTGTTATGCAAACTGTAAATTATTTTATTAAGAAAATTAATTTTTACCCCTAATGTATGCGTTTTTTTTGCATATTTATCATAAAGTATTTTTATTCCACTTTGCCCCCTGATATAAAAGAAGTTTCGATGTTGCTCCTTAAATTTTATTTTCGGTGAAATATTTCTTCTAAATTCTGCTAGCGAGGAATTGTGGGGCAAAGTTGAAAAATCTTATAACTTAGGTGGCAAATTGTAAAAGTCATATAGTTTGGTGAAGAACTAAAATAATAATTATTGAACTTTTGCCATAAAGTTTTATATTTTGATATGATATCTTAAAAACATTAATAATAATAATATAGTAACTAGTAATATCGTGGAAAAAGACTTCATTAGAAAAAGAATATATGTTATATATGTCTTATCCACATCTTAACAATGCATTAATGATTAATATAGTATTTATTCACATTTTCCATAAAAAAATATATATATTTAATGAAAACTTACAACCTCATGGGATTATTCCTAAAATATTATCCAATCATGAAATGAGTGTTTTCTATTTTTTAGGACATGGAAAATAAAAGAGTTTAATTAATATTTATAATTTTCTAAATATATATATTGTCAATACATCTCTTACTTTGTTTAATATGAAATACATAACTAAGTATTAGGTAAATTATTAGGCTAAAAAACATATATAATATAATGTTAAGTATTATGTTTGAACAAATAAAATAAAATTGTAATTCGTATATGCTTTACTGTGATACAAAAAAAAATATTACCATTCAACTTTATTTTATATAAAAAAATGACCAAGTACTATATTAAACACCAGTACATCGATATATAAGATTGTATCATAATATTACATAATATTTGGGTTTAGGAGAGAATATGACTCTATTATAAGGTATAATGTTATTAATGATATATATTTTTAAATATATTACTAATTAATATATTATTATAAGTAAAATATTATAATAACATGCCACGATTCTACTAATTCCATGTCGATGGAATTCAAGAGTAATATTCCGTCGAAAATAAATTTTAGGGGGTAACATCGAAAAGTTTTATGCATTTGGGGCAAAATGAAACAAAAATAATTTAAGGGGGGATGTTTAAAAAATAGATACATTGGGGCGAAAAAATAATTTTTCCTATTTTATTTGATCAATATTTATAAAAATTATTCTTATTTTTCTAAGATTATTTTTTAATTTTATGATTAATTTATTATCTTATAAATAATATTTTATTTAAAATTGTCATGATTATAATAATAGAAATAATTAAGATTAATGTGATAAACTCTTTTTATTGCGAAATAATTCTTTATAAAAAATCAATGCAACAAATTTTTCCATGTATGGTCCGTTTTATTCCCGACTGAAATTCGAATTATTAACAGTGTTGAATGATACCAGTATCGATATTATATTACTATGGCTTGTAGTCACATCTCACCCCTCTATCTTGAGTACAAATAGAAAATTATTAAAAACTATATGTACCTTGATTTGTACCCATTGGTGTCTCTTATTTTTAAATGAAGTAATATTATTATAATTCTATATTTAACAAATTAGCTTTACCAAAATAACTCATTGTAGGGATATTTGACTCATTGTGAATTTAAACTAAAACTGCTATGTCAGTATTTTAAATAAAAAATATTAAAGAAATCTAAAAAACATTATTAATAATAAATTAGTTAAAATAAATATAAAATCTAAAAAATTAGTTTAAAATTTTTTTCCTTATGTATCATCAGAGCCTAATATCTACCTAATTTAATATTTTCTTTTTATTTAATTTTTCCTTATTTAATTTTTGTTTTTATTATATTTGGTCTAATTTAACATTTTTGTTTTACTTAATTCAATAATTCTCTTTTATTATAATAATATAGAAATAAAATAAGTGATATATAAATAAAGAAAATCTAAATTAGTTATTTTTAATTAAAAGATAAATTACATATGACATAATATTAATTAAAAATAATAATTATGAAAATAAGTTTAATTATACACAATTGGAATGATGATTGGGCTTAGTGGACTAGAATAAAAATAATTCAATTGACTCATAATATACTCAATGTCTTATAGAGGTTGAAATAAATAAAAATAGTATAATGGACTTAGATTTTTATAATTACTTTAATTATAGTTTAAGAAAATAAAATAATATAACTAATTGAAGATAGAAAATATATAATATAAAAATAAAATAAAAATATATTAATATATAAATGAAATAAAAACATATAATATAGAACTGGACTGGATTAGGGTTCTTATAAAATTGAGGGCTAGATTTGGGGTATTTATGAAGTTGAGGGCTGGGGTATAAAAAAGGGACTTTCAGCCCTAATTTGGCGAAACCCCCGTTTTCTTCATTTCTCTCCCCCCGTTCGTGTAATCAGTCGAAAAATACCCCCCTCTATTCCGATCCTTCACGGAAGCGACAACGACGGCGGTGACCGGTGACTTGCCTACTGGACGTAGCAGCATTGGTGGTGGTGGAGTAGCTTAGCTGGAATCAACGACAGCATGGCTTGAAACAGCTGCGACTAACGGCGATTTGTCAGTGGCTTCGATTGGGCAGCGCGACAATCTCGGTTCGTTGATAGCCGAAAAAAATGGCGATAAGTAGAAATGGGAAAAGGACGGTGGTCGGACGAGGACTGGGGATGGTAATGGATGAGAGAGTGGTTTTCGGTTCGGTCCAGGTTTGGGTCTGTACGTGCGGTGGTAGTGGTGACTGATACGACACTAAAAATCCATACGTAATATATGTGGGTATTTATGGTAAGCGACCTCATTTCTTGGAAGAAGCATTTCTTCTGGGAGGTGAGCGAGCTGGTTTGAAGAGTAGCGACATGGAGTATGAGGATGAGTTCTCATATAGGGTCGCGTCTTCTTATGTTTTTATGTGTTGGGCGCTAGTTTTTAAGCTTGGTCATGGGCTTTATAAATATTAAGCCCGAATGGGCTCATATGGATGGTCTTAAGGGGTCCCGACGAACTGTATGGAAAGAATTATAGGCCCAGGCCTATACTGGTAATTTAAGCGAGAGATCTATTATTTATGGGAACTTAGCATACATGAGAAATTCTAATTCTAAGTTGGTCACGACATTTATGGAAGTATGGTGGGAGAAGAAAACCCTGGCTTGGGGAGGACTTCTCTTGTCTCTATAAAAGGGGTGCATACCTCTCTTTATTTCTGGGTTGTTGTTTATGACGGATTGATCTCTCAAATTATCTCTCTCACTATCTAACTTAAGCATCGGAGGACCTTCGTCGGGGCCTCCCCCTGCCTTGGCTGAAGGTGTTGTTTTACAGGATCGACTAGGTCGCCAGGAAGGTTTCTGGAAGCTAATCAGGTCGCTGTGACGTATTCGAAGGTTGTTTTAGGTCGCTGATCTCAAATTTGAGGTTAGTGCCCCCTATTCTTGGTAACCAATCTTTTTGGTTTTATCAAGTGGCGCTGTCTGTGGGAAAGAGGGACATCGAGTCCTTGGGCGAAAGACGTGAGAATTAAATAAGGATGGACGATCAAATTAGTTAAAACCGAATCGCATAGGTGCAGTACAGATCGGAATTTTAGGGAACCAGACCGTTGTCCAGTTTGCTCCCCGAACAGGGAAGTTGATTCTAAAATTTTAATGGTCTATTATTTCTACGGTATTATTGATGAGAATATTATTTATATAGAAGGAATATCTCTATCGATCCAGTGTGGTGATTTTTTGCTAGGTACAAGGCTTATAGCTACGGAATATAATTGGGAGACCTCCATGTGGATTTGAGGAGCTAAGTCAAAGTCCCTCATAAATATTAACGTGGGTCAGTTAATGAGGTGAATGGGTTTGGAGGCATTGAAAGGAAAAGATAAGTTTTCTATTATTTGGTTTGGTGGACGTATCTTTTATATATGTTAGCCTGTTTGCTTGATTGTATGGGTCCGATCGTATTCGTGTGACATTCAGGTTCTTTTGGTGTCACGTAATTAATTATGAGTTTGGATGAGGCTTAAAATTTATAATTAGTAGGATAATTAGGCTTGGAGATTTTAATGGGTTCGAGTGCTTGGATATATTTGGGTTAATGTGCTACTAATATTTTTGTTGAAGGTGGGAGATGGTTAATTTATGTGTTTGCTCAAAATTTAATTGAAGGAAATTATTTGATTTCTTATATGGTCTAAATATTATTTGGTTTAAATGATTCATACGGATTAATGGATTTATACGGGTATTGTTATTATGGTATATGGTTTTGTGTTGATATTGGAGGGCTGATTCATTTTGCTGCCTGAAATCTAGGGCGATATGGTCTGCGTGTCTAGATTAATAATTGTGTATGGATTCTTAAATGGGATAATGGGTGTTTCTTATTTGGTGGGGGATGGGGACTATTTTTTGGGTTAACCTTAACCTTTTAAATTTATGTGTGACCATACATGTGGTGGGGATTTATGTGCATAAAGGAGCGACTATGAATGTCATGATTGTTTAATTCACGTTTTTGTCAAAGGAGAAGTTCGAATTTTAATTCATCTATAGCACTTTGGAACCTCATATTGTGCTAATTGTGAATCTATGTGGCAATTCCTAAGGTTCGATGGGGTGATAATCATACATGGAGTTGGATAGTTTGGTCTTGGAATTCTTTCACGGGTTTGATAGAATGGATGGTGGGTATTAATCATATGTGGAGAATGCTAATTGGATTAATGTGATTTTATTTTGTGGGGATATGCATGTGGTTTAACATTTGGCTGGGGATGACATATTTGATTCTATATGGTTATGAAAACACCAAGAATTACTCATTCTTGCAAATTTCTGAATGAAACCACTGCACTGCCACAATTCAGTAAAATGGAGACAACTCACTCTTGGATGATCCTTCTTGAGATCCTATTTTTGTGTTAGAAACTAGACTCACAGGTCTTTCCAATGGTATATAGTTTGTTCTCTAGATCATTACCAATAAAAACAGTTATATCCTCAAAGTTGGTATATGTGCTGAAAACTCTGTGTCAGTTTTGTTTTATCCTATATGGCTTAATGGTGATATGATATTTGTGGTTATGGGAAAGCGAAACACTTGATTTTCAAAATATTTGATTGACATATTATTGGTGCGAGTAAGGTTGCGATATTCGGATGATATTCTCTATGATTATGCTAACGGATTTGAGTGTAGGGCCTGTTTAGTTCGTATTAACTTGGGTTTATAGGGTTAATTTGTGGGTTGCCAGACATCTAACTTGAAGATGGTCAATTCAGTGTGAAGAGATCGCATAATTGAGAAGAGGTTTTATGTTAAGGTCTCTATAACCCAGATAAGGTCTCTCCGACCCAGTTAAGGTCTCTACGACTCAGTTGAGGTCTCTACGACCTAGTTAAGGTCTCTACGACCCAGTTCAGGTCTCTGTGACCCTGTTAAGGTTTATATGACTTTATTATGACTTCTGCGATCGCGTTAAGGTCTTCGCAACCTCGTTACGGTCTCTATGACCTCATTACGGTCCTGAAAATCTCACGCAATCTAGACTTTATGATCCTATGGTTAAAGCCCGACATTTTTATTAGGTCGGCTGGAGATTTTATGGTAATTGGTAAGCCTCGACGCTTTTATTAGGTTGGCTGTTTGTTTCATTACCCTTCGGGGCGGGCTGGTTGTGCTTTACCATTCGGTGCGGTTGTTTCATTACCCTTCGGGGCAGGCTAGTTGTGTTTTACCCTTCGGGGTGGATGTTTCATTACCCTTTTGGGTGGGCTGTTTGTGTTGTTAATCCACCAGGGCGGATGTTCTATTACCCTTCGGGGCGGGCTGTTTGTGTTGTTAACCCTCCGGGGCGGATGTTTTATTACCCTTTGGGGCGGGCTGTTTTGTGTTTTACCCTTCGGGGTGGATGTTGGTTTCATTACCCTTCGGGGTAGGATGTTATTATTTTGAACCCTTCGGGGCGGAATGTTATTATTTTGAACCCTATGGGTCGGAATGTTATTATTTTGAACCCCATGGGGCGAATTATTATTTTGAACCCTTTTAGGCGGGCTATTTAATTACCCTCCGGGGAAAGTTGTTATTTACTCTTCGGGGCGTGCATTTATATAATGAATGTTTTGATTCACTTTTGAACCCACACGAGCTGTTAATGGGTGTGATGGTCATGGGAGGAATGGTTCAATGAAATAGTGTGTTTGGTTTACATGCTCCTTTTACGACCTCGGATATGTTTGATTTATGTATTCGAGGTCGCTTCTAGAATGAATATGTTTGACTTACATATTCAAGGATTATTTTGAATGTATGTTTGTTTTACGTAAGTGCTCTTAGCATTGGTGTTTGCTTGGGTCTGTGAATTTCTGAATGTTACTATCTTACTTGGTTTTGTGTGAGATGACCTATGTCATTTGTTGTGCCACCTTTATTAACGAATGTTTATTGTGTTCTCCGGTATGTTTGATTTACATATTTAAGGATATTTCTGGGAGATACATCTTTTCTCTCAACTTGGGTATTTATTTGTGTTTGATCCTGATTTTTGGTGTCTTACTTGATTGCATTAACTTGGGGGACTATGTAGGCAAGCTTTATTGAGTTGATGTGGCCTGGTTGTTTTGATTTTCTTGCATTATTTGGACATGGGGGACTAAGTGGTTTTCTCAGTCCCATGATATTGTTGTGCCTGGATTGTGTATGGTCTAAATGTTTTATTTGGTTCAAATTATTTGAACTTGGGGGACTGAATGGCTTTTCTAGGTCATATGTGGTTTAATATGATATTTGCTTGATTCGGCATATATTTTATGAGTGTGTTATGGGATAACACTTTTGTTAGGTTGGTGATGGTTTATATGGAATTGGCTGATGCTTTTATTAGGTAAGTGATGATTTATGGGTGCAATAGTTTACTGGCCGACCTATTTTAGGTCGATGATGTCTTCATAGTTTATGGTTTTATGGGTTTCTGTGCTTTTATGGTTAGCAAAGGCTCGTTGGTATTAATGGTTATGGAACGATGCTTAATTAATTTCACATGGCTATGGTTTCTGGTATGGGATGACTTTTTGGCTAACCTGTTTTTAGGCCGGGTAAAGGGTTTATGGTGTTTTGACTTACTAAAAATGCATGATTTTATGTTTTGGGTTATTGTGCCTGCGTACGACTGTAGGTCGGGAATGGATGATTTTTGTGATTATAGGTCGATGGATATTTCAGGTCGTTCAACATGAAATATGGGGACTTTTAAGCGACCTCTTCTTTTGGGAGGAGCATTCTTCCTGGGGGTTGAGCGAGCTGATTTTTCAGAGGTCGTGATTTTAGGTGGTGAGTTCTTTTCAGATAAGTGGTATTATAACAGCTCGGTATTGAGAGTTGGGTAATTGTGGATTATGGTATGGGTTCTTGGCGAGCTAACGAAATGGTTATGGTTATAAGGCGATTCTTAAGTAATGATTATGGTTTGTGGTATGGAGTGATTTTTTGATCGACCTGTTTTAGGTCGAGTAAATGGCTTATGGTGTTTTGAATTTTCAAAAGCATATGATTGTATTTTCTTGTATTATTGTGCCCGGTTATAACTTCAGACTTCAGAGGGAAGGTTTTATGGTCTCAGGTCATCAGGAATGGAGTCTGGGGACTCACTGGTCTCTTTTTTCAGGAGGAGCATTCTTCTTGGAGGATGAGCGGGCTCAGCGAGCTGACCTTTTGGAGGTCGTGGTTTTATGTGGTAAATTCTTTTGGGATGATTGATGTTATAGCTCGGTATGCCGAGCTGGGTTATTTTAAAATATGGTTTGGTGAGATGGCAGGGTGATTTATGTATGTTTATGCTTTATTGTTACTTTTGGTGGTTGTGCTTTCTTAACTTTCTGTTTACATGTCCTATCTGATTTCGTACCTCAATCAGCTAGAACATGGGGGACTACCTAATACGACACTAAAAATCCATACGTAATATATGTGGGTATTTATGGTAAGCGACCTCATCTCTTGGAAGAAGCATTTCTTCTGGGAGGTGAGCGAGCTGGTTTGAAGAGTAGCGACCTGGAGTATGAGGATGAGTTCTCATATAGGGTCGCGACCTCTTATATTTTTATGTGTTGGGCACTAGTTGTTAAGCTCGGTCATGGACTTTATAAATATTAAGCCCGAATGGGCTCATATGGATGGTCTTATGGGGTCCCGACGAACTGTATGGAAAGAATTATAGGCCCAGGCCTATACTGGTAATTTAAGTGAGAGATCTATTATTTATGGGAACTTATCATACAGAAGAAATCCTAATTCTAAGTCGGTCACGACATTTATGGAAGTATGGTGGGAGAAGAAAACCCTGGCTTGGGGAGGACTTCTCTTGTCTCTATAAAAGGGGTACATACCTCTCTTTATTTCTTGGTTGTTGTTTATGACGGATTGATCTCTCAAATTATCTCTCGCACTATCTAACTTAAGTATCGGAGGACCTTCGCCGGGGCTACCCCCCGCCTTGGCTGAATGTGTTGTTTTGCAGGATCGGCTAGGTCGCAAGGAAGATTTCTGGAAGCTTATCAGGTCGCTGTGACGTATTCGGAGGCTGTTTTAGGTCGCTGATCTCGGATTTTAGGTTAGTGCCGCCTTTTCCTGGTAACCAATCTTTTTGGTTTTATTACTGACGTTAGTGGCTGGAAGTTGACGGCTGCTCGGATTTTGGTCATGAGTTTGGGGTTGGCTAAGATGCTGGCTTCGGTGACTGTTAGATTGTACAATAGTTGGTGGTGGTGGTTTTTGCCGAGTTGGGGCTGTCGTTGTGGGCTTAAATCAGAGATGGCTTTTCGGTGATTGTTGGGCTATTATGGGCTTCGACTGAATGGATGCTGGCAATTGGTTTTTTAGGCGTGACATGTGGCGGTAGTCGTGAAAATGGGCTGAAATGTTGGCACTGTCAAGTCTGATTGCATTAGCATAAAAATATATTTCAGGTTTATTTAAATTAATTTTTGTTTTGAACATTCAAAGGTTTATACGATGTCAATTTTGTCTGATGAATTTAATGAATTGGTGATTATTACAAGTATTATGAGTTTTATGCATTGATTTTTAGTATAATCACTTATATTGAAATTAAGGACTAATAACCTTGGCTGTCTGAGAACACATTAAAATTTCATGGAAACCTGTTTTTGATTTTCAACTTTAATTTCATTCATATTCTATTTTTACAAAATTTTAGTATAATCCTGCTTGCTGGGATGATGCTATTTAATCCTATTTTCCAATCTATTATTATAGTGTGTGGTCTCTCTCTCTATATATATATAAATTGCTTATGGTACGCTTTAAATCTCCGACACCTTATCTTGGAGAAGTACCAGCTGCTAGGGGTGCTTATTCAGGAAGCTTGATGTATTCTCCATATGGGTGAGCTATATTCTATGATATTATATTTGTATGGTGTTTTGGCAAAATATTTTTATTTGTATGGTACTGGCATAATCAATACCCTTGGTCATTTTAGTGAGCCGTATGGAAAATATCCGTACTCCAACCATAAAAATACTGCTCATCTCTTCTTGATCATTAGTAAGTATGATTGCATTAACATTATTTTGATTTTGATATATTAGATCTTTGACTTGAGTTGTTGGACTTTAAAGCTACCTAGCAGCAAAACACATATGATTGTGGCATTTTCTTGCTTCACTATGTAGAGCTTTTTCTTGAGGAAGTTCCCATTTTCTTTAGTATTTACCAGCTTGCATCCTCTTCCAAATTTGTAAGTTTGTTTCTTTCTATATGAAGCTTGCGAACTGCTCTTTTTTACCTTATAGATCAATATAATGATGATATTCTCGATTAGTCCTTTAAGTACTATTTGAAAAAATTGAATAAAAATTTTTAGTTGGACATTTATAACTTCCACTTAATTGAAACTGCTTATGACAACCTTTAAAAATGCATTGACATGTTTATTAAAAAAACAATCTTAATGATCCTAATAAGTGTATCTAAGCTTCATTGACTACTTATGGTACACACATTTATCTCTTAGCTATCATATAAGACAAGTTATAAATCTCAAGTGACTAAATATATGTGTTTCCATCTCCAACAAGATTCGTTTCCTCCTGGTGAAGCTTCCATGAAGCGTACTCGCATTGAGAAATTGATTAATGATCTCCTCGATACTCAATATCAAGATTGTCATCTGTTTGGTGGGAGTGGGAATACTGCCTAATTCTAGTTGTCTGTTCCAAGAACTATTTTGGTTTATGTTCTGAAATTTCAAGTAATCTTTTTGAATGTTCCAAGTACTCTAATTGTAGTACTATTTTGGTATATGTTTTGAATGTTCCAAGTAATATTTTAGAATGGATACTCTAATCATTTCTCTTGTAATGTCAAATGCTTGTTTGCTTTCATTTTCATCTTTATGTTTTTTTTTCTTACACGATTTATGATAAATTAATACACATATCCAGGACTATTTATATTGTCTTGAAAGAATGATAAAATTGTGACAATGGGAAATTTCATTACTGAATCAACTATTACAACTTGAAGCGTCACATAATAATTTCAAATTTGTCACTTTAATAAATCATGACAACTTGTTTTATCACATAATACTTTGAACTTGTCACTTAAACTAACTCATTAGTGATGATTGGCAAGTCACCATATAAACTTATTTAATGACAATGGATTTTATCACCATATGTACCCCTTAGATCATCATCGAACATATATCTTTTGTGAGGATTATAATATTCATCACATATTACTAATTTTTTCGTGAAAGAACATTTCATCAATTTTCATAGTAAATGGTGACACATTGGTTTATCATTGTAAATATAGTTGTTCAGTGACAGTCAATATTGCGTCACTATAAAAAAAATCTATCATGACGAATTACATTATATTTGACAAATGTTTAATACAAATTACGACAATATAAGCGTCATTATAAGTCAATAAATATTATCACCGTAATTATGTTTGTCACGGAAAGTCAAATGTTTTGATAACATAATAAGTGTTCGTCATATAAAATGGTAACATACGGTGACAATATATATCTTTATATGACAACTATTCAATCACATATGTGATGAATTAAGCGTCACTAAATAGTATCACATATGATGACAATTTATATCAGCATCATCAAAACCGAACATTTAGTGACGCGTTAGAAAAAACTGTCCCTTTCACCTAATATGACAGTCATACCGTGACGACCTGTGTGACGCTCAAATTTTTGTCATCGATTATTTTCAGTGATGAAAAGAATAGACTTTAAATGATGAAATATATCGTCATTGAACCTCAAAATTCTTGTAGTGAATGTTGGCTCTTGATACCACTTGAAAGAACCATAGAACTCAAATACACAATTTAAACAATAGAACATGTGTATTTTTTCCAGAGTTTAAATAATAACCAGCAGAAAACAAAAACACAGGGTTCAAATTTTTAACTATATGAAATAATTCTTATGTTCAAGCAACTAAGGCAATAGATCTCCAATAAAAAAACTCATGTTTCAATGATTATAGAGGTATCGTAATTTACTTAGTAAAGAAAATAAATAATTCTAAAGAGTAAGTAAAATCAAAATTAGTACGAGCTCTTCCAAAACTAAGAATCACAATCACAAAATTGAATCTTAACTAAAACAAAAGTTGGAAGATAAAAAAACTCATTTAACAATATGTTATTGCAGATGTGAAGCGACAGTCACATCCGACTCTGGACAAAAAATGGTTGATCGAGTAAAATGCTCTCAAATCTCAACTCTTGATCTTTTACCTTTAATTCGTGGTAAGTGTTGTGAGCATGTTCTCAATTTTATATTAACATACCTTGTTTGTAAAAGAGACCTGCAATAAGAAGTAAGATATACATAATATATAGCAAGTGTATGTCATTAGTAAGTAAATAAGTTAGTATCTTAGAGTCTAATGAATATATATTTCCTATATACGAATATTAATATAGGGAAAGAGAATTACATCCTCATATAATTCTAATATTTTACCAAAGATGTAAATATCATTTTTTTTCATAAATAATTAATATCAAGTAAAACTTGGAAAGAAAGTCAAAACAAAATAACTCCTCAAAGAAATAAAATAAATAGTCCATACGTATTGGATTCAATAGACATTATTCCCAAAATTCAAATGAGAGGATAATAATGATGATTAATTTTGTGGGGAAGCATGTTTTTCCATTTGATATGCATATGTTACAAAATAATAATACGAAAAGGAAATTGTTATTGAACTGTACTACAGTTCTTACAAATGTTAAAATCAAACAAAATTGGAAAACAAAATGAAACTAAATAATAATAGCTTCTTGAACAAAACCAGACTGATCAATAAGTCGAGGTGAGAAAGATCTCTCTCTACAAGACGAATACGCCACGTGTAATGCTGACGGAATAGCCATAATGACCCTAAAGATATAACAACTTCAATGTCTTTAAAGCTGTAACACACCAGACTTCAAAGCTCCAACGAATTAAAAATGGTGCGAAAACTGAGCACAACTTTGAATATAGTGTGAGACTTTTAGTGCAGAAAAATGCAAAATGAATTAATTATGTGTGTTTCTGCCTATAACTTCTAAGTCTATTGTAGACTTCACCGTATAGGGTTTGTGAAGTTGAAAGGGTAGAGCACCTATAATTAATGGGTTTAACTACCCACTATAGCCACTACCTTAATCATCACAACTTTGAGACTTTTCATATGCTGTTGATGAAGTTGAAATGTTACAACATTTTATTGGACTGAAAATAATGGGCCTAACCCTATCTTTGACCAATAAAAAAATATTTTGAGCATCTTAATGGATCGAGCCCATTCACTTTTGGAGAATCCAGAAATAAAACTAGATTGGTCCAAAACAAGTCTCGTATAGCCCATCAAAGACCCAAAGAGTCCAAAGTCCAAAGTCAATTGCCAATGTCCAAAGCCAAGACCAAGGCCAAAGCCCACAGTTGCAAACACAACCAAGTAATGCATGGGCTTAATCACATGATGCTCATTACAACCTCATCATTACTTATAAATTTTATAACTTCCCTTATATTTTTAATGTGAGATTTTACACACTTCCCCTTTGAATGTGTGACTTAAATAGTCAATGGATATTACTCCATTCGAGAGAAATTTTCTAAAGGTGTTATATCTTCGATGAATATATCGAGACTTTTCGTTATACATACAACTTTGTGCCCTTCCAATAGATGTTTGGCTACCGCAATGTATCAACACATGTGGCACAAGCTTACTCCAACATGGAATATCTTACAAGAAGTTACCAAGCCATTTTGCTTCTTCATCAGCTTTATCAAAAGCTATAAACTCGAATTCCATGGTTGATTGAGCTATAAAAGTTTGTTTCGTATACCTCCACGAAATCACCCCACCTCTAATATAGAAGATATATCCACTAGTGGAGTGTGAGTCTTTTTATATGAAATCTAACTAGCATCACCATATCCCTCAAGTATGGCTGGATATGTAGAATAGTATCACCCATAGTCCATTATGTATTTTAAATATATCAATACCCTTTTTAATGAATTCCAATGGAAATGGATAACATTGTTTGTGTACCTACTTAGTTTATTCATGGGATAGGCTAAGTCTTCTCGTGTACAATTCGTCAAGTACAATAGACTTCTTATGACCCAAGTATACTCTAACTGAGAACTGTTTTAGCCTTATTAGCTACAAGACTTATCATTAGATCAATGGGTGTTCTACTAGATGGACAGTAGTAGGCATTGAATTTCTTGACACTTCCTCAATATAATGAGATTGTGACAAAATAATCCCATCTTGAGTTTTATTGATTTTATTCCCTATGATTAAATCAGAAACTCCCATATCTTTCATATCAAAATATCTTTTTAACATTCTCTCAGTATTCATGATCAAATCACGATTACCACCCATGATCAACAAGTCATCCACATATAGACACACAATAACATATGCATTTGATGTTCCTTTCACATTAACACATTTGTCACATTCATTAATATTAAACCTGTTTGAAAAAATAATTTTGTCAAACTTCATATGCCATTGTTTCGGGGCTTGTTTAAATTCATATAATGATCATATCAGCTTAGATACCTTTTTCTTTTCACCAGGTGCTACAAGTCCTTCAGGTTGATCTATATATGTTTTTATTCCAAAACCCCATTTAGAAATGTTGTATTCACATCCATTTGATAAATATCTAGATTATGTAAAGCATCAATCACAAGAAGTACTATAATGGATGTTATCTTCATTACCGGTGAGTATGTGTTGAACAAATCATAAAATTCTTTTTGTATAAAACCTTTGGCAACCAAACAATCTTTAAACTTAACAAATGTTCCATTTGCTTTAAGTTTCGTTTTCAAGATCCACTTACAGCTTAAAGGCTTACAACCAGGTGGTAGATCAACTAATTCGCACGTGTGATTTTGGAATATGAATTCCATTTTTCTATTAATAGCTTCTTCCTAGATTGTTGCTTCTAAGATGTATAGATCTTCCTTAATGAAATTTGTCTCATCATTCAACAATTAAGTGATCTTTATCATTTTTCCACGCCTTGGTTAACCATTATTTTGTTTTGAACCACTTGCAGTTTCATACGTTCTTTTGTTAGAATTAGATTCAGTCTTATCTTTACATATAAAGACATTCTAAAGAAATATTGCATTTATTGACTTAATCATAGTACCTTTGGAAATCTCAAGATTCTTCGATTTGTGCACTAAGAATTGGTATGACATACTGTTGTATGAATATCCGTTAAAATATAGTTGATCTTTTGTCCAATTCTCATTTTCTTTGGTTCAGGTACATTAACCTTTGCCAACCACCCCTAAACTCTCAAGTATTTATAAGATGGATTACGACTTTTCCAAAGTTCATAAGGTGTCTCATGTTTACCTTTAAGTGGTATTTTATTTAATTATGTGGTTGGCCATCAAAATAGATTCCTCCCACATGTTTTGAAGTAAACTTGAGTTAATCAACATGACATTTATCATCTTTTTAAGAGTTCAATTTTTTTATTTGGCGATGCCATTATACTCTGGTGAATGTGGTGCCGTCATTTGGTGTATATTCCCCACTCAGAACAAAATCGTTCAAATGTAGCTAACATTCACCACCTCTATCGCTTCAGATTATTTGAATCCTTTTACTAAGTTAATTCTCTACTCCAGTCTTATATCTCTTAAAAGTCTTAAGAGCTTTATCTACAATTTTTAACAACTATAAATAGCAAAACCTTGTGCAATCAATGAAAGTTAAAAAAAAAAATTCTTTCCACCTCTAGTTTGCATAAATTTTAGATCACATAAATCAGTGTGAATCAAACCTAGAGGTTCATTGCATTTTTCCACCGAATGGAATGGTACTTTAGACATTTTGTCTTCAATACAAACTTCACATCTACTTTGTGAATCAAATTTTGAAGTTGCTAATAAATCTAAATTCGATTTTTTTTTTGCATTTAGATTAACACGTCCTAACCTATGTGTCATAAATCAAAACACTCAATCAAGTAAACATAATTAGACGTAGTTTCATTCATACTTGAAGAGTTTACAGGGTGAGTAACCATTACTTTCAATTTGAACAACCCTTTGTCTAGATAACCCCTACTTAAGACCTGTCTAAATTTTCTTAATCCAAATTTCTTGGCCTCAAAGACTAACTTAAATCCATGCTCAACTAGAAGTGAGATAGGTAATAAATTCTTGTGGATGTGTGGGACATGCAACACTTCCTTCAGCAATAGCTCTTTTCCAGAAACTAACTTAAGAGCAACATTTCCGATTCCAGCCACTTCTGACGAGGATCAATTCCCCATATAGATCTTATGACCCATTGAAACAGTGTAGTTGGAAAACACATCCATGCCAGAACACACATGTAAATACGCCCCGTGTAGTGCTGACGAAATAGGCGTAATCTATCTATATACAAAAACAGTACTAGCTATATCAGATAATTATTTTGGTTCCCTCCAATACTATTTTCTTTCTCCCAAAAGAAACTTTATTGTCGCAAAGCCACAATTTTTGAATTCTCAACTGCTTCATTTATAAATTTAAATCTCACAGCACACAATTGCTGACGTTTCAACATAGGTTTCAAATATGCAGTCGTGTGTTTTTAGAAAGTTTTCGAACTTTCAATATGATGGCTGAATTTCGAATATTATGGCTACAAATTCAGATATGATTGCTTAAAATTCTGAATTTGGGAACCAAATTCTTTTGAATTTTTTAAAGTTTTGAATTCAGAATTTTGAAAAATCAAATCTGGTTTTTGAAATATCAGAATTTCAAATTTGTGAGCCACATAATTTGATTTTATAACTATCCAAAACTAAGAATTTTTAAATTATCATATATCTAATTATTAGGTTTTAAAATCAATTTTAATCATCTAATTAGTGATATAGTCTATACTATATAAAACAACAATGAATAATAGCCACGAAATTTAGAAGAGTACATCAGACTTTGATTAAAGATAAACTGTATTTTTCGGTATTTTGAGTTGAAATAATAGATAAAGCAAGCATAATAAAAGCAACCATAAATATAAATTTAATTAAATGCCCCAAAAAAAATGATAATAAATTAAATCGGTAGTCTTCTACAATAATTTTATGCTTTAAAAACTCGGTACTTGATTTAATCCGATTCACTTGCAGAATTAGAATCCTAAACAAAAGAATTGCAGTAAATCAGCTTTTTTATTCAATGTTGAATGATTCAATTAACAGAAATCACATCTTCACTAAATCAGATTGCATCCGATTATTTAGCCTAATTAAAGAAATTTAAATTATAAGAAATAGAAAACAGATCAGAGTTTTTTTTTTGGAGGTGGGGGAATCAACCAACCAAAAACTAACAAAATGAATAAGATCAACCAGTACATCAGATTTTTTATTCAATATTGAATAATTTTGAGATTTCAAGTCTGAATCATATTTCAAAAAAAAAAATAAAATCTGATTTCATAGAATTTGTTTGCCTAATTAAAGACATTTAATTTATGGAAAATGTAGAAGATTGGTTTTTTCACTCTAAAATCAACCAATAAAAAAATGTACAAAAAAATAAAATCGGATACAATATCTATAATTCTATGGTTTCAACTAAATCTCCCTATAAATATAGGTTTCTTTTCTTTGCAAATCAATTTCGATACAACATCATTCCTCCCCCCCCGAATGTGTTTTTGATTTTTCTCTAACAAGGACCAAAAGTCTTCCATGGAGATCATTATTATGATTCGTAGTTAATTACTGGTTCTCAATAATTTTATTATTATATATAGATGTAGAGGTTTGGATTGTCTACTAAACTTTATTATTATATATAGATATATAGGTCCGGACTGTCTACTAATTATTCGATTCATCTATTGAATTGACTTAAATTGTCTTTAATCATGTAAAACAGGAAGGACGAATCACTGGTGTATAAAGAAAATAAATGTCAGATTGTTCGAGAACTGAATTGTTGAGGGTCGCGTTTACGCGATTCGAAATTATTATGTGAAATACAACACCGGAAAATTCCGTACTACGATGGCCAAATTCAAAATTTCTTTCCATGCCAAAAAGCTTTTGATGTGAAGGATGATTTGTTCCCTAATTACATATTTGATTTCGTACATTTTCGACACTCACCGACATTAACAAAGTTGACGAGACCATGTTGATTGGTTAGTTTCTTTATATTTTTGAATAGTTAACAATATATACAATTTTTTAAATATTTTTAAGAACTAATTTGATTTAATTTCTTATTCTAGATATAATTGGAAAGGTTTCCGAAATTCATAACCTCCAGGAGAAAGAATTAATGGGTGGACGACGAGCGTGATTGATTGAGATTATTCTCCAGGATTTAAGGTAAATTTCAATCATAGCGTTTTGCATCAATATTATTACATATATTATTTGTTTAGTTGATTTTGTAATTATATTAATTAATGATCATCCTTTATAATCATTTTGCATTGTAGTGGTCAACGAATTAGTTATACTCTTTGGGGCGAATACGTTGATCAAATTTTGGATTTTGAAAGCGGTCTTTCTGTGGAATCCCCGATTATGATTTTGCAAATGTGTCGTGCAAAGGTCTATAGAGGTAATAATATGTTTGGGCTGATTGCCTATTTTCTTTTGTTAGTGATTGTTATATCCGTGGCTATTATTAATTGATGTGTGTTTTTTACTTTTCGGAAAGAATAAAAATAAAATAGGGTTTATTATATTATATTTTATGTATATATTGTGTATTGAGTTTTGATTAATTATGAATATTCGTAATAGTGTCAACAATCAAATGTTTCGTTATTATTTATGAATATTTTATGTATACATTGTGTTTTTATTTTATTAATAATTTTTAATCCGATTGATTTACAGTTTTTAGTTTTGATATTATTTATTTTTTTATTTTTATTTTTTGAGTATATTTTGTATTTAAATCTGTGTTTAAATACTAGATTCAAGGTCTATCACCGTGGAATTAAAACAAAACTTCTTCTATATTTGTTGTTTGTAGATATTGTTACCCTTTCAAATTCATTTGAGGTGACAAAATTGATTACCTCTAATTCTATGCTGGAAATCGCCAATTTTAAAAGAAGTTATGCTTTTTGAAATGTGTATAGTTCAATAAGTGTTTGCTAAATACCTTATTCGGTATTTATGTACAATATTTCAAAATAACTTTTCAATAAACTCAGAATCCCGAAAGGCTCCTTCAATCCGACTAAGAGTATTAGTCTTGGTAGTTCAACGCTTTCGCCAACTGAAGTTGATGAGATTGCCTCCGGTAATGTTGTCTTCCAACTGGTCGATTATTTATATATAGTCGATGAGGTACTTTTATTTTAGAGTTGTGTTGTTTTTAGATTTTTTTTTGATGATTAGTTTTTTAATAGTGTTCTATTTCAAATACATCCATGTACATTTCATATATGTGCTATAATTGGTTCTTTTATCGATGATTGGTGGTACAATGCATGCACAAAGTGATATAGAAAGCTTGAGGAGGATGGGAATGAATTCAAGTGTGGGGTTGCCTAAGAAATTATTCTTCGGGCGTGTTTAGGTAATATATAAATTTACACTAGGGCATAAAATCTATTCTAGAACAGTCAATCTAGAACGCCTCAGAAAAAGACGTTCTAGAATATAAGCCGGTGGCATTTTCGTAATAAAAGTGTCATATACCTGAACGCCTTTTTTAACGGCGTTCTAGTATATCAATATACCATAACGTCGTTAAAAAAGGCATTCTAGTATATCAATGTACTAGAACGCCGTTAAAAAATGCATTCTGGTATATCAATATACCAGAACGCCATTAAAAAAGGCGTTCTAGTATATTCGATATACCAGAATGCCTTCTTAAAGGCGTTCTGGTATATTGATATACCAGAACGTCGTTAAAAAGGGCGTTCTGGTATATTGATATACCAGAACCCCGTTAAAAAAGGCGTTCTGGTATATTCTAGTATATCATATTATTTAGAGCGTATTTTTAAAAAGACGTTTTAGTATATCATATTATTTATTCTTGAATATAATAATAATTTTTCTTACTTTCGTCTTGAATATAATATTTTTTTTAGGAACTTGAATCAAAACCCGTTTGCCGTATCTCCCTTCCTCTCCTCTCATATAAATCCATCTCCCTTTGAATCCTCCAAGGCGGCAGACTCGTCGACTGGGAATCGGCGGCGGCGTGCAGGCGCGGTGATGGCATCTGTGAGGCGGCTTGTTTGGTTCATCGTGGGGGTTGCTGGGCGGCGTGGTCCACAACTGATTTGATAGCGCAAGGCCAACGGCAGTGGGGCTTCAGGGTAACTGGATTCGACGGCCAGAAATGATGGTGAGCGCCCACGTCGGGACGAAGACGGTGATTCTACGGCGGAGAGGCAACCTGACTCTTGGTGCTTGGTCCTGAGCCAAACTTTTGTGTTCCTTTCAAAATTAAAATCCAGTTAAACAGTGCGCATCTACTTTTGAAAGGGATTAAGTTCGCCCGCAAGAGAACGGGTTCATTTGTAGACTTGGCAAGTTAACTCGAGTCGATCTCTCGAGGAAGACTAATCGGAAGTTGTTTTTGTGTTTTTTATACGAACGAGAAAATAATGAAAAGCTAATCTAAACACTCAGACAAAGGGTTTTGAGAATTATAATAACTAAACGATGTTTTATACTATGAGCAATTTAAACTATTCTTGCAAGGAGAGCGTCAATCACCATGCAAGAACTAAAGTTAATAAAAGATTTAATAACGTAATTCAACTTTTAAAAGATTAATAAAATGGGGGTCTAGGGCCTTGGAATCGTCTCCACGACCACTTGGGCATTTCGTCGAACACTTAGTCTAAGAGTTGGGGTTGTCAATCCCAACGTACAGATTAAATGCTCGATAATCCCAAGTGATGGTTCTAAACGATTACCGGCACTAGAACTATAAGTTCTAATTAAAAACCATCGACAAATCCAATATGACAAGCCCAATAAACGATAATAGAGATCAACTTGTTAACCAAAAAAATTCATCACCAAATAATTCCCAATAATCCAAACATAAATGATTCAAACGAATCATCCAAACACAATATCCTATCCAAACACAATATCCAAACAAAATTACTGAAAATCAAAACATACCAATGAGAACTAAGTTTAGAGATTACTAAATTGGAGAAAAGTGCTTATCACTATGATGAGATCCTTGCCAACTCAAGCTATTCCGGAGATAAGATGAACCACGCTGGGATTCTGGAAGCTTGTCACGAACCTCCAATTCCAACGATTAACGATAGTCAATCTAACATCTATCTAAAATCTAAAAACTAAGGTTTAAATCTGGAAAAAAGAAGATAAAATGAAGAACGATTCAAGAACGCTCATGGGTTGTCATCCCCAAGAGGTTCGAGAATGTCTTCTCGACTCGTTTTGTCACGAACCGGACGAGGGATTATTGGTTCCCGAATGGATTCCTAATGATTTTTTCGTGTCCCTGAATGTGGCTAAGTTCTTGGCCTTTTGTAGCCTTTAAGTAGCCTTTCCGTAACTGAAAATCTCCACAAAATCCGAGTTTGTAACGCTTACATCCGATCAGATGGTCTCCCAGTCCTATCGGAGGGACCTTTCTGCCAGAGTTTCAACACTGGGTAACCCAGTGTGGATGACATACCAAGTGTCAACTGTAATATACCAAATCAGGGCCCAATTTCTTTGAAACTCCACTCGCGGGCCCACATTCGTCCACCTTAACACCGAAAGACTTTAAAATACCTAAAATAAACATAAAATGTGGTAAAATAAGTCGGAGATACATAAATACGAAAATATGCTTAATCAATCCAACTTATACCAAAATTAATAACAAATCTAACTAAAACATTAGCCAAATATACAAAAATCATGACAAATACGTGCGAGTCAACCACCCCATGCTTTATTGGTTAGTTCGTCCTCGAACAAATGAAATAATCAAAACCACGTAAGCATGAAAGTAGCTAGATCAAAGAGTCATGTTGTGCATACAATATAGTTTTGCAAATATAAACACTTTTGTCGAAAACTCTTAATCTAAGATCGTGTTACCTTTTCACCTTGAAAGCAAAAGAATGCGTTCTCACTAAAGGGAAGTATATATAATGGTGCACTCATTCGCTCGTGTTTTTTAAAGGGTAAGTGTATATGCTCGGATCAACATAGACATGCATTCAACGACTCGTGAAAATTAAAGACTCGTACATCGCATATGTGTGCACATTTAATCAAGGATCGGATTAGGACTTTCCAAGGTTGTAATGTAGGCTCTTTGGTAAGGTATGTCATATATAAAGATGTGTGGCAAACGCAATCAATAACTCACTCAATCCAAATTTAACCATAGAGCAAAGCTTGCTCCTCATTCCTCCCAAAAAAAAACCATATAACGCTATTATTAGCCTTTTATAACTAAGGCTATTTCTCACCCAAAACTGAATAAACTCACTCGATCTTAAGGAACAAGAGTTTTAGTTCCTTCTATACTCGCTTGCCTTTATAAATAGGCCTTATTCTTAACTAAACTCTTTTTTTTTTCTTTTTTGTATATTCCTTCTTTTTCTTCTTCTTCTTCTTCTTTTGTTTTTTTAATAATAGTGTCCTACTAATTTCCACCCTGCATTCGTCATATCTCATTAAACCAATAATAAATAAAACTCTCATCTCACAAACTTAAATGAAATAAGATCTACAATTATGCTCATGGCTAAAATAGAGACGGAATAAAGGCTCAAAGGGGCTCATTAGGAATTTATAGTGGTTTTTATTTCTGAATATAGCCGGAATCGGGTTTTATATGTGCCTATCGTCATTTCCAAAACCAAATATACACATGCGACTTTAGGGACTTCTCAAAACTCTTATGGAATCACAGCATGAAATGTTGATAAACACACATGGCTCCTTACTAGGGTTTTATTCAAACTTTTGAAAATATGAAGATCGAGTTTTAAGAGTTTCGCGAAATTGCTAACGACCAAGTGTTGTTGTAAATAAATATATATAAGTGATTTTTGAGAAAAGTTTGCACTTAAACAAGCTCAAAAGACTCTAATGACATATCACATAATACATGATTCCTACAGGCAAGCCAGTACAAACACAAATAAGCATGGGAATAATTTCAACATACATCGACATAAACAATTGGATGATTCGTACGTCGTCACAAAGAAAGACTCAAACAGAACCATTCGACTAAAACGACTACGCATGCATAGACTATCCCTTCCCCAAGTCCTGATGCACAGTTACAAAGCTTAAATGTCCACTAGTAAACTAGAATAGAGTCAAGAGAGATTGTAATGACAGATTACAAATGCTGAATATACTAAATTGACGAAAACGACGGTTTAAAGTTATGATAATTGTATCCTATTCGCTTTTTTTTTTTCCTCATTATGTAGGGTCTCATTGATAGATCCAATCTCTCAGTCCTCCATGCAGGAATCGGGATCAGCCGATGGTAACTAATAAACATAGTACAATAATATCTGAAAAATTCAATATCAAAAAAGACTAGTTTCCTAAATTAATAATAATTAAAAAAAACTAACCTTAGTAACGTTCGTTATCAAAAACCGAGGGCTCGTGCATAAAAAGCTCACGACCATTCATTTGAACCAGTCCAGCAGCTATATCCTCTTCACGCTTCCTTTCTGCTTCAGCTTTTCTGGCAGCTGAGTCAGCATCCTGTAAGGAACAAAAACGTGCACACAATAAAATTCCCGAAATTAAACAAGAAACAGAACTGTAAATAATTTAGAGAATTCTGAATAAAGTGAAAATTCAAATGATAAATTTCTCTCTTTTTTTTAATTATAAAAATATCACTGTTCACTCACATTTGGATGAGAGATTTAATAGCGTTTGTTTATTTAATTTGTTTGTGCAGACTGACGATATAAATTAAGTTAATTAACAACTAATATTGTAATAGAAATCTTAGTACATTAAGACATCATTGCTTGCTAATTTTGGAATCAAGTAGATGAACTCTATTTTCTAACCGCAGCATAATCCGACAACAAAATGAATATTCAGATGATGGAGTTTTATATGGAAAACCAACATTCTTTTTTGGGCCCAAAATTTTATGTGCTACAATACAAAGCCTCTACTGCTCCGATCATTTTCCAAAATAAAACAATTTCATCACCTTACTTTTGACACCCAAAACTCTGTTATTTCCTTATCTCAGCAGTCTAAAATATCAATAGAAGAAAAAATTATGATATTAGTTAACATAGCAACATAGATGTGATGCTGTAAGTATTATAGGTATCCTTCATATAATGATGAATTAAAATTTAGCTCCCAGATGAAATCATTCATATTATTGTTCAAGCCCATATTGAGGAAAGAATATTCTTCTTCTTAACCTATATTCACAATTCCAAATCAAGAACTGCATCCCAGAATCAATCAGACGAGTTCTTAAATTCTGCTAAACAAGAAAACACTAATTTACTGACAACAAACCAAAAACAGATCAAATATCTAAACTTATACCTAAATTCATCACGCCCGGATTTATTTAATTTTAATTTTTGAAGGAAATAAAAAATCAGAAACAAGAATGAATAACTGGCCGTAACAAATAGAAAGCGTGTAAAAAGAAAGAAACAATTAATAAGAAGTTCAAAATTAAGGAAAAAGAAAAGGCCATGGAAGGTATAGAGATTGGGAAATGACCTTGCGGAGTTTCCAGGCTGCAAATTGGGCTTTCCGTGATAGAATTAGGGTTTCGGATTTGGGGCTGTAGTGGGTAGGGTTATTTTGGTATCTGGTTGTTGCTGATTATTCTCAGCTTCTTCGCCCATTATTTTCCGATGGCTGGTCCGGCGGTGAGAAGGCGGAACTCGATTCCTTTATTGTCTTGAATAGCTGCTGGGTCGGCAACTTGACTCTTTGGCTAGAAGGAGAATGACTTGCATACAGAATCTCAAATTCGCCAAACCATTTGGTTTCGGTCCAAACCAATTCGGGCTATTGAACTATTTCGTATGGGCCTATTTGTTTTGAATGGACGGTCGAGATCAAGAGATTTGTTTTGAATGGACGGTGGAGATCAGTAGATCAACAAGTACCAGGATCCATGACGTGGCTTTTTAATTGTGATTTCTATTTTTATTTTATATACATTCTACGGCGGTTATTTTTAAACCGCCGTTAAAATTAGCTGGAATCCAGTTTTACGTCGGTTTTTCAAATAACCGACGTAGAATGTTGGGGTTTTTACGGCGTTTCATATAAAAGTGCCGTAGGAATAAAGGAATCAACGGCGGTTATCAAAAAACCGCCGTTAAAATATATATTTAACGTCGGTTCTTGAAAAATCGCCGTAAAAATATAGATTTAACGGCGATTTTTCAGAAAACCGCCGTTAAAACATATTTAACGGCGGTTTTCCCAGAACCGCCATTAATCAGGTGCCTTCGTATCCTGTTTCTGCAGTAGTGAGCTCATTCGATCGGTGTGAGTTTAGGGGGTTGATCCGGTCGGATGTCAGATCTATCCGACCGGATAAGTGTCCTTGTGACTAGTTTTGGGCATTGACTTCCTCGTCCTTGTCTCTTGAGCTCATAAAATGCTTTAGTTGAATAATAAAACACAAAAATTATCTCAAAAGGACCAATTATCGATCGATAAGTCAGAAACTTAAGTGAAAAGCCAAAGAATGTAAAATTATGCAAAATAGCCTAATCTTAAACCGAAAAAGATAACAAAAAGACTCAGACATGACTCAGAATGTATATAAAAATCATGACAAACACGTATGAATCAGCCATAATCAGAGGTGGAAAGAAGGCTCGTCTCGAGCACCACACTGAATTGATCGTCCTCGAGGTCTCCTCCCTCGCCCTTAACCATGGGAGTATTCACGAGAAAGGTCAGGAGGGCAGGGTTGGTGGGATCATTAGCCGGGCCTCAGGCTCGAAGTGATGAAGAGCATAATCCAAGAAGTCCGTGGCCCCAACAGAATTGATCTGGGTATCCTCTTCACTTGAATAAGTGTAGGGGGAATTGGGGGCGTCGTTCAAAGTCGCTTCCTCATCAAAAGTCTCCACCGAGCCCCCGAGGCCACCCATTCCTTCACCTTGTCCAGGATGTAATTCGCATAAAAAGGGACCGTTCCTAGGAGGATCCTGTAGAGGTCCCCGGAGCAGACAAAGACTTGGCGAGTAGCATCCCTAACTCTTTGGACAACAGACAGGCCTTCCTCTGACTGAAGATAGCACTCCCGACCTGCTCTAACGCCTTCAGCATGAGCCCTCTTAACCTTAGCCATGATCTCACACTCTTGAGCATCCATTTGAGCCTTAGGAGAAGAGCTCTCCTCCTGGTTCTCCTTCAAAGGTAAGCTTGGGAGTTTCTCTAGCTTAGGACTTCAAAGTGGCCACCTGGTCCCGTGCGGCTCTGAGGTCAACAGCCAATTGAGGGTCGTTGAAGCTGAGACGTGCGGCCGAGAGGTCGGGTTGGAGGTCATAGGCTAGGCCTGTACAGAAGAGAAAGGGTGAGATTTTAAAAATGGAATGCGGAAAAACACAAGTCCGTAGAAATCAGGGCTATTTACCTTCGATAGAGGTTAAAACTCCAAGTATCGAGCAACTCAGCATCCCCTCATTTCTCCACTTGCTCCCTGCCCACGGTTGGATAAACACCCTGCAAGTACTGATCAGCCGATGTGGCCATCCTCCATTCTTCAACACGCTTTGTGTGAAGAACGATTGGTTTCGGCGATAGAAGGAGAGGGCTTGTGTGATAACCCCGAGCCCAGGAGTGGGTTGACCTTGGCTCTTTTCGGTTAAGTCTAGTTAGCCCCAACCAAAGCCATCTTGGAGGGAAAGGATTCACCAGAACTCGCAGCGGGGAGATCGTTTTGAGGCTCGGTAGTCGTCTTGGAAAAGGGCCCGACTCACGAACACAACCTTCTCTTGTAGCTTTCTAGCTTTAGCTCGCAACCTCTTGAACATTTTGTTTGCACAAGGAAAACAAGGTGAAAGGACAGCGATAAGCACAAAGGTTCATATAGTATGCAGCCAAGGGTACGTTGTTTACCCAATGTCCATTTCCAATGGAGACTCGAGCGGACTAAGACCATAGTGATAAAGCAAGGAGGGGTGGATAA
>BMAC01000262.1:781443-855631 GCA_014905375.1 Phtheirospermum japonicum | reverse complement strand
CCCCCCCCCCCCCCCCCCCCCCCACACACACACACACACACAAAAGTAAGCAATGTCCGCATTGCTATTATACATATCAATACAAGGAAAAAGGAAAACGTTGAATCAATTATCATGCGAATAGTTAGTCAAATGGTTTAAACACTACTGCAAAACAGCACTTTAACGGCGGTTTTTTTGAGCTTTTAACGGCGGTTTTTTGAACCGCCTTTATATCGACCGCCGTTAAATTTTACGGCGGGTTTTTAAAAACCGCCGTAAAAAATCATGAATTAACGGCGGTTTTTTTTGGGATTTAACGGCGGTTTTTGAACCGCCGTAGAATGCAGCGTTTTTTACGGCGGTTTTCTAAATATACCTTCTAGAAAGCCTGTTTTCCAGAACAGACAATTTACGACGGTTCTGGGAAATACCTTCTACCGCCGTTAAAACATATTTAACGGCGGTTTTCCCAGAACCGCCGTTAATCAGGTGCCTTCGTATCCTGTTTCTGCAGTAGTGAAACAAACACTTAAGCACAAAATACATAACCGAAAAATCAAACAAAATCACTAAAAACGAAAAATGAGAGATGGGATAGAAAGTGATACAATTTTGGGGCTCGGGCACGCCTAAATGTCCATGCCGTCCAAAGGGAAAGATGAAACTTTACAAATAGAGCAATGGTTTCAAGTAAGTCTGCTGCCTCCATCCGACCGGTCACTGCACCAATTCGGTCGGACAGCAGTCCAGTGTGCTTTGTCCGACCGGTCAATTTCTCTCATCCGGTCGGAAAATAGTCCAGTGTGCTTTGTCCGACCGGTCAATTTCTCTCATCCGGTCGGACAGCAGTCCAATGTGCTTTGTCCGACCGGTCACTTTCCCTCGTCCGATTGGATGTCCTAGAAAAGCATCATTTTCCACACTCTTGCATCACAACTCAACAAATCATTACCACACCTATCCAACTCAAGTTAATCACAAACAAAAATATGTACCGAAAAATAAAATTGAGAAAATTTTAAATTAAGCTAGAAAAATGAAACCTTGGGTTAGCTCCCAAGAAGTGCAACTTTTAACGTCTTTTGCTCGACGACTTACAAAAGTGATGTTATCCAGGATCCAGAAATAAATGACAATCGTACCATGACTTAGTGTTCTCCAAGAGAAAAAGCGGGTGATGAAGATCACCAAGGTGGGCACGACGAGCAGGTCCCATGATGAGAGAAATAAATACTCCACCCGGCTTTGGAGGTCGAAAAGGTGAGTAATCGATGACCAAGAAGAGACCGAAAGTCAGCCAGAGTGTGGGACAATGCTCGGTCACCGGAATGACCAGGAAATCGGTCGAACAGAAGGAATAATCATCGACCGTCCCAAAATCCTTCTCAATTGCCTTTTCTACCGCCTCAACATTAAGATTGATCAAAGCATCGGGTAGAACGCAATGCGGCTCAACAAACACAACCTCCTGCAATTCCAGTAACACAACTCTAACATCTCTATAAATAGAAAGTAAGTCCGAGTCGCCAACATCCTCACTCGAAATCTCCAACGGCAACGCCCCTACACTATCACCCAAAACTTCATATTCAATCGTAAAAGAGGCGATCTCAACCAAATCCTCAATCTTCATCTCCTCACACACTCTCCTAGACAAGCATTCAAGCTTGAAACACCAGCATCCAAGATGGGCTCCACCACATCAAGAATCGAAAGCTCTTCAAAGGTAAGTTGCTCTTCCTCAACATAGATAACTGAGTAAGAATCATTATCGAGTGGAGCATCGGGATGATTGTAAATTTGTTGGTTTTCCCTCTCTTCCAAAGAAGCCATCATTTGACCCAACATCGTCTCCATGTTCTTCATGAGTTGCTCAATCGATTGCGTCAAATTTTGATTCTATTGTGCAAGTTCGTCCCATTGACGAATGGTCTCAGCTTCTAGATCTTGCTTCCACGCCAAAAATTGATCGTCTAGTATATACTCTTCATGGCTCGGATAGTATGGAGTCGAGTTGGGAGGGGCATAAGAGTCGTAGCTCGGGTAGGGAGAATTACATTCGGATGGAGCATACGAGTCATATCCCGCGTAATAAGAAGGTGAGGCGGAGGGAGCGTATGAAGGTTCAAAACTCGTATTGTAGTGGTTGGGTGAAACATGTGGATCGTTAAGGCTAACGTTGTAAGAATTTGGAGGTGGGGCCCATTCAGATGAGCAGAACGTCTCCATGAACCCATAGTATATGTCCTTCCACATCCCCAAGGAATCAGGCTCTGAATGTAGAAATAATTTCCTTGCCCCACCCTTCAACGTGTAGAGGAAGAGTCGCACATTCACTTTATCCCTCGTAAGGCCTAAAAGGGGGAAGGTTCTTGTTATGGCATCGTACTCTTGGATGAAGTCGAACGGATCCTCACTCGGGAGCCCATGAAATAACGGGAGTTGCTCATAGTAGAACTCACCCGGATCGTAGTCTCGCATCGCTTGACTCCATCGAGTGGTCGGTCGAAGATCAAAACAAGCGTACGGGTTAGACATACTTTCTCTCTCTCTTTTTTTTTAAAAAATGGTTTGTTGAATCTCGGCCTTAGTCGTCGAGGTACCTTGCATACATAATACTCAATGCACAAGATTAAACGCACTGGTGGATAATAATAAAAACGAACAAAAAGAAAAATCCCAACGAACACGAAACACAAAAAAAAAATCAATAAAAACATCAACAAAGATAACGAAGAGCAAACACAAAAATTACAACCTTTAGCCCTCCCCGGAAACAGCGCCAAATTTTGAGCCGAACTTTTGTGTTCCTTTCAAAATTAAAATCCAGTTAAATAGTGTGCATCTACTTTTGAAAGGGATTTAGTTCGCCCGCAAGAGAACGGGGTCACTTGTAGACTTGGCAAGTTAACTCGAGTCGATCTCTCGAGAAAGACTAATCGGAAGTTGTTTTTGTATTTGTTTATACGAATGAGAAAATAATAAAAAGCTAATCTAAACACTCGAACAAAGGGGTTTTGAGAGTTATAATAACTAAATGATGATTTATACTACGAGCAATTTAATCTATTCTTGCAAGGAGAGCGTCAATCACCATGCAAGAACTAAAGTTAATAAAAGATTTAATAACGTAATTCAACTTTTAAAAGATTAATAAAATGGGGGATCTAGGGCCTTGGAATCGTCTCCACGGCAACTTGGGCATTTTGTCGAACACTTAGTCTACGAGTTGGGGTTGTCAATCCCAACGTATAGATTAAACGCTCGATAATTCCAAGTGATGGTTCTAAACGATTCCCGACACTAGACCCATAAGTTCTAATTAACAACCATCGACAAATCCAATATCACAAGCTCAATAAACGATAATAGAGATCAACTAGTTAACCAAAACAATTCATCACCAAATAATTCACAATAATCAAAACATAAACGATTCAAACGAATCATCTAAACACAATATTGAAACACAATAACCAAACAACATTACTGAAAATCAAAACAAACCAATGAGAACTAAGTTTAGAGATTACTAAATTGGAGAAAAGTGCTTATCACTATGATGAAATCCTTGCCAACTCTAGCTATTTCGGAGATAAGATAAACCACGCTGGGATTCTGGAAGCTTGTCACGAACCTCCAATTCCAACGATTAACGATAGCCAATCTAACATCTATCTAAAATCTGAAAACTAAGGTTTAAATCTGAAAAAAGGAAGATAAAATGAAGAACGATTCAAAAACGCTCATGGGTTGTCATCCCCAAGAGTTTCGAGAATGTATTCTTGACCCGGTTTGTCACGAACCAGACGAGGGATTATTGGTTCCGGAATAGATTCCTAATGATTTTTTCGTGTCCCTGAATGTGGATGAGTTCTTGGCCTTTTGTAGCCTTCAAGTAGCCTTTCCGTAACTGAAAATCTCCACAAAATCCGAGTTTGTAACGCTTACATCCGATCGGATGGTCTCCCAGTCCGATCAGAGGGATCTTTTTGCCAGAGTTTCTAACACTGGGTTTTGACACTAGGTAACCCAGTGTGGATGACATACCCAGTGTCAGTATAATATACCAAATTAGGGCCCAATTTCTTTGAAACTCCACTCGCGGGCCCACATTCGTCCACCTTAACACCGAAATACTTCAAAATACCTAAAATAAACATAAAATGTGGTAAAATAAGTCGAAGATACATAAATACGAAAATATGCTCAATCAATCCAACTTATACCAAAATTAACAACAAATCTAACTAAAACACTATCCAAATATACAAAAATCATGACAAATACGTTCGAGTCAGGTCCGTGCGTTCGGGCCTTTTATTTTGGGCTTCGAATTTCGGAAAAATGTGGTGATGGGCGCGAGCTCACGACGTCTTCGATTTGCAGGCGGCACTGTTGTCGGGGGTGGCTGTGGATGAATTCAACCTAACCATTGCACCTAAGAAGAAATTAAATTCGTGATTTTATCACCATATTAGGAGAAAACACAAATGCCGACCGCCGTCGTGAACTCCGCCACCACCACCTCCACTCCGCCTGGCAAACGCCTCTTGTTCGACCGTCGCTATGGTCAGGTGTAAGTCATGTCTCTATTTGTCTGCATCATTTTCTGTTCATAAATTTTCTTTAAAAAAAATAAATCAATTTGCTTATTGAATCGCTGATTGTGATGACTTCTCTCTGTAGTGTTTGATTAATGACTATTGTAATGACTTCTCTCTGTAGTCTTTGGTTAATGATTATTGTAATGACTTCTAAATATTCTTGATGCATATTCTACTGTTCATTATAAAACTTTTTTATTTTTATTTTTAATTATGTATAACTGTAATGTGTTGTATTTCTTTAATTGCTTGTCTGAACATAAAGTATAGGTAAGACACCATAGATGGAAAGCTTCTAAACTGTAAAGCATTGCTTGAAAAACACCAGTTTAATTATTATACCACCCAAAAATGTAGTACGTTGATGTCATCTACATGCATTTGTATAATATGGTATCACTTTATCTCAAGTAAAAGTTCTCATTATTTGTATGAGGACAATCTTGCCTATTGATCATGGGGAACAAGCATATTTAATCATGAAAAAGGATACTTTTCATAGAAGTTAAGTTCCTGATCTTTCTAACTTTCACCAATTTGCATTTTCATGTGTATATGGTACATTATTATTTGAATGACCATAACAAGGAAAGGATTAGAGGGAACTCATTCCAATATGAAAGAAAAGCTCATCAAGATCTTGTTTTCGGTTTTTCAAAATGTTTCTTTTATTCGCAAGTGAACTATGAGAAAAAAAATGCCATTCTAACGTTGAGTTAGGCTCACAAGCAGACGGGGGTTTCTAAGTGAATTCGTGTTCCTATGGTAACAATTTGTTATTATAAGAAAATTGGTAGTAGAGGTAGACAAGGGAGAACGTGGAATGTTGGACAATTGTATATAAGGGGAGTCGCATCCAACTCACACAAGGGAGTTATCTGTTGCATTGACCCTGGTTTTTCCATTTGTTCGGGGAACAATTAATGCAACACTGATAATCATTCTTTTATAGATCGATGCAGCCCTGCTTCTTTATTCCTGTGTCTTATCATATTTAATTATTGGTCCGATTTTATTAATCCGGTTTTATTGATTAGAATGGGCCATGCATGGGCCATTTGAACATTGGAATTCTAGTATTTCAGTAGGGTTTTTTCATTAGTTAGAATTATCTTTTTTTGAATAATTTTATTGGCGGCATTAGCCTGAGAGGGATTCTTCTAGTCTGGGTTGGGATTCGTCCCGAGGAGAATGTATTGTTGTTTCGTATTTTTAATAATATCGATTTATTTTTCTGCGCTTTTCAACCTTTGAAAACACAGTCATTTTTTTAAACCTTGTCTCCTTTGAATTTAGTTTGTTATCTTGCATCTTTGAGCAATTGAATATTTCGGTTGTAGAGACTTGAATTTTGTCGCCACAAAAAAGAAAATATATGTACGCCGAGAATATGATTACTCATTGTTATTTGTGTTTTAGATTACAATCTGTATGTCCAATCAAAGAGCAAGATTAATCAGCTTAAGAGGTTCGGTCACAATGTTGATAAGGTTTGCTTTTGTCACCTCAGGCTGAAATTTCTGCATTGGCTTAACCTTTCTTAAGAGAACTTATTGTGTCAATTTTTTATGGATGTTACTCATGCAGGTTGAATTCATTTTGATGGGTGGTACTTTTATGATGTTGCCTTCAGAATATCGTGATTGTTTTATTAGGAATCTTCATGATGCTTTATCAGGGCACACTTCTGCCAATGTTGAAGAAGTAGTGTCTTAAGCATAGTGCAACCATGTGTATTTGTGTGACTATTGAAACGTAAATTGCACAGTTTTTTTTTATTCTTTCCATATGCAGTCTGATTCTGTATAGATAACTATTAGTTAACAACATATTCTCGCAATTTCTCTTATTGAGTCATATTGCTAGCTAAGGTAACATGTTGATTGTGATTCTTAGACTCTTGAAACGAGGTCGTTTATATTTTGATGCATGTATTATGCTGCAGAGCAATAGAGAAATCCTAGAGTAACCTTTTTCTCTGATATGCTTTTTGGTAGCTCTTAACCAGTTTTCTTTCTCTAATTCAGTTCTCTTATTAATCTATTCAAGTGCTGTGTGCATCATTACATTTTTAACAAGAAAATTAGAAAATTTATTGTATTTGGTTCTGGGTTAGATCTAGTGACCTAATTTCCTACAATCAACTGAGTACTGTTTGTATCAAAATATTGGGCGGCCAGACTACTGCCTTGGACCTCATTTGAGGCAGAAGCTTTCATATGGTGGTATAAGACTGGAAATTGGAGTACAGAGCATATATGAGGATGTTGCTCGCGATATTAATAGGAGTCACATTGTAGCTTATGTGGCCGATTGTTTTTGCTTGGCTAAGGATGCTGATTTTAAGGTGTTTACTGTACTGTCCTCTAAAACACTTTTTTTTGTTAATTACCTTTTTACTAATCTCATTTTCGCGAAACTCTTACTTTATTTTGATCTCGTGCAAAAATCCCGATTTTTTCTTACACCAAATTCATGCGTAAGATGAACTTAGGACTTGCCTTTCTTGTATAGATTAGTTGCTCCCCTCTATTTTTATCTACTTTGGCAGCATTCAGCTCTCAGTTGAACTCACTAACCTCCTATCTGCCCTTGGCGAGAAGTCTTATGTCGGCATTGTGAGTGATTATTCTTCAATTGTATGTGCACTCAAAAAATAATAATAAAAATCAGCACTTGGTTGATAAAAAAAAAGAGGGCAAATTTTGTTTCTAAATTTGATTTAGTTAATCAAAACCCAAATTTTGTTTCTAATTGTACTTATCGTCTTAATTTTGCTTTTGCTACAATGTGTGGTTTCTTTGCAGCCTGAGAATATCAGGAATAATTAATGAGCAGCTTGAAGCTATAGCTCCTGTGTAGGAAAAACTATGGGAACAGAAGGATGACAGAATCAGAGAGTTTTCTGATGTTCAAGAATTATTGGAGTGTAAGAAACAAACTATGTGTGGACTTGAATGGTAGCAAAATAGGTACTCATCGTCTTTTGGTGATTTCTATTTTAACATTTGTTGATCGTGTATTTGGTGACTTATGTTGTTTGTATTGACATCTTTTGGTGATTGTGTATTATTGTGATTAATGGATGATTTTTGGATTATATAAATAACAGGTGTTTTGTGAAAAAATTATGATTTAAATAGGTATTTAAAATTGTGATTTATGAGGGATGAACAGATCTAAAAAAAATTCTGGAATTCCAAAGCTATCAAATCTATAACATCTTTCTTAAAGGCGTTCTAGAAAATGTATATTCTAGAACGTCTTTTTCAAAAAGACATTCTGAAAAATGTATATTCTATAACGTCTCTTTCGTAAAGATGTTCTAGAAAGTTTATTTTCTAGAACGTTTTTCTCAAAGGGGTTCTAGAAAATGTATATTCTAAAACGTCTTTTTCAAAAAGACGTTTTGGAAAATATATATTCTAGAACGTCTTTTTCATAAAGATGTTCTAGAAAGTTTATAATCTAGAACGTCTTTCTAAAAGGCGTTCTGGAAAATATATATTCTAGAACGTCTTTTTCATAAAGACGTTCTAGAAAGTTTATTTTCTAGAACTTCTTTCTCAAAGCGTTCTAGAAAATGTATATTCTAGAACGTCCTTTTCGAATGGATGTTCTAGAAAATGTATATTCTAGAACTTCACTTTTATAAAGGAGTTCTAGAAAATTTATATTCTAGAACGTCTTTATTGTAACCGTTCAAGAATGTTATTTTCTTCAACAGATTAACCTGGAAAACTGTTTTCTAGAACGGGTAAATTGTTTTCCATAATGTCTCAAATAACCGTTCTAGAATATCGGATATTCTAGAACACCTCAAAAAGCTGTTTTGGAAAATCAGATATTCTAGAACAGCTCTAGTCAGAACGCCTGGGCAGGGCGTTCTAGAATAACTGAAACAGGGCGTTCTAGAAAACTGTTTCTGCACTAGTGTTAATAAAATGAAATTTTTTACATTGTATTGAATCTATTAGACAACTATATTATATCATTTTATTTTAATATGAAGGTACAAGGTAAGGGTTGAGGTTTTGGACTCTATGGCTAATGCATCTCTAACACGACGGGATCGGGAGGCCGAGGAATTAATTGGAAGGTCAAGCCACGATCTTTGAGTTGAATTTCTAGAGGTGGGAATTTTTTGTTAACTTTTTAGTTTCAGCAATATATTTGTAATATACTAAGCAGTAATATGTAATTGTAAAATGAACTTTTTTTGGCATTTTAGAGTCGGTCCGATGAAGAACTGTTGGATGATTTGCTGAAACTAATTGATCAAATGATTCTTTTCAAGGTGAAGGTTAATATGGGACAAATCCATAATGAATCAAGCGCATTTTTAGCTGTGCGATTGATTACCGACAGGCATTAGTAGCTAAGTACAACAACTGGACCCTTCAGGAGGATGTGAGTTTGCAATATAAATTTTGAGATGATTGAATTTTTTTGGAAAACATTTTATAATTTTTTGAGATGTTTGAGATTTTTTGAGATAGTAAAATCTTTATAAACGGATTTCAGAAGATTGTGAGAAAATTTTTTGGAATTTTTTGGAGATAGTAAAATTTTTCGAGATAGTAAAACCTTTTATTAACTACGTCAAAAGGATATAAATGGATTTCACTAAAATCTTTGAGATTCAAAAATATTCTCAAGATTTTTTATTAGATGTTTGAAATTGTTTGGATCCCATTTATAATTTATTGACACTTTATTTGGTTGAAGGAATCGTACATTCTGACACTGATTCAAATGGAGGAGATCAACAATGGGATGGTAATTTTGTAGCCCTCTGTTTGAGGTTTTTCAAAAAATTCAAAAAAAAGGTGAAGATAGATTACATGCATTGACCATAACTTGAGATATTTGTACAAGACGCCTGTTCTGATGATGAGGTTACTACTCCTTTTAAGAAAGTTGGAGTTATGGAGCTGGATGGTGAAAGTTCTACCATAAAGAAACTGATTTTTGTTGGTGAGGGTATAACTTCTTTTGGAAAGACGTCTAGGGTTCTATCTAATAATAGAAATCGGTGCGCAATAATGTTCTAAACTTCGAAGAAGGTTGTGTTGCTGGGATTAATGAGGGATATGAAGCGAGAATTGGTGGAATTGTGCAGGATGGTGATTGAATAAAGAACATTTCTTAGTTTATTATTATTATTATTATTATTATTATTATTATTATTATTATTATTATTATTATTATTATTAATTATTAATTTTCTATTACTGCTTTTATTATCGCTATTGGGTCTTCAAATTCGAGGTTGATTATGCTATTTTCAACTCACTTAGGGGCGATAGCATTTTTTGCTTGAACAATATTCATGTGGTTTAGAATCTGATATTTTTTAGATTTAAATTTGCTTAATAAATTTTTTTTATATACTTTTGTGTTTAGATAATTCTTACAAATAATGTCTTTTATATGGATGTGTATTGCCTCATTTTTATACATAGATTACTATTATATAGTAATCTTTTATAGAGTTTACCATTAATTTGATTTTGAATAAATAATGTTGACATAGTCTATAAGACAATTTGGTCAAGTGATCCTACGTTTGTCGTTTGTTGACCTATGCTAAGTATACTACATTGATCTAATGTTTCAAGATTTTGATTACTATCATGTGATCTAAAGCAGGAATTAAAAATCATCCAAAACATACAAAATATAAAAGGAGTAAATTTTATTAAAAGAATAAGTAAACACGTTCACCTAATCTAATTATGTACAAAACAAATACGTATGCAGTAATCATCGTTGATATTAAAAAATGAGTAATGTAAAATAAATTGACAGATAAAAATTGCGTTCACACTTTAGTTGTGACGTATGAAAACCTTTTATGTATCTTATATGTGGCTATAAACAATCAACTTTTTAAATTATTTTTTGAAATAGTAATTGGTACTTTTTTCAGTATATAGTATGTTTTTGAAAAAATAAAATCTCTAAGCCTTGAGTGAAATATTAATGGTTGAAAGGTAACCAGATAATGAATACTATATATACATTACAGCTTTGCAATTTGTTTTTTTTTTTTTACTTCTATGTAAAGAACACCATTTTATGAATTTTCATAATATACAAGTTGTACAATCTCGAGAAAAAAAATCAATTAATATGTTCTATAAAATTGTATTAAATATAATACAAGTAATTTTGAAATGATATTTTCATTTGAAATTTTATAGCTAAATCAAATTGATATATTAGTGAGAGGTTTTGTGAAATAATATATTTATTAATAGAAAAGTATTTTTTATATTTTACAAGCAATTCCTCGATATATTAAAAACTAATTTCTATTTTTACGAATCCCGATAATTTAAGAGTCAATTTACCAGAGAAGATATACGCTTAAATTCACCTATTAAAGTGAATGCGTATCATCTAGATTCGCAAAATATTTTGTTTTAAATATATCTATTTGAGCCTATAAAGATTATCACAGATTGCAAAATGATAAACCCTAACAACCTAAATTCTATCATCGCACAAAAGTTTCGATTGTCACAGTTTCAAGTAAAACACACACACAAACAGCTAAACATCCATATACAAAAATAGAACAATTTATTATATTTTCAGTAGCGCATTGCGAGGAATCAATATGAGGAGGAAGGCCGATTTAATAGAAAAACGAGCACAAACAAACAACACTCGACAAGGTAATTCTTTTTTTAAAAAACTAAATTATGTTTAGAACCAAATGGATTGAAGAATTTGTCATACCTGTTTTTCCTGTCAATTCTTTAAATTTGAAGTTTAGAACTACAAAAATTAATATTATATTTATATATTATTAAGTGTTGTTAAAAAATTAAATAGAATTCAAGTTCATAAAATGTGTTTTACCTTTTAACTTCAGTCCTCCCTAATTGTTTTGCCCGACAAATGTAACTTTGCAAATTATCTACTAAGATAAAGCAAAACAAGTTAGCATTGATTAGTTTGAGGTCTATTAATTTGTATAAAATCTATTTTCATATATGTATATTAGTTTGAAATCTATTAATTATTTTTATTGTGTGTTTGATCCCTTTTCTCATCAATACTTATTCAATTTCTATTTTCCAAACCTGAGATACAAATAAAATTCCATTCAGTTAAGTAATAAAAACATATAATTAATATAAAACTATTTTTATTGAACTAAACAATGTTGAGTTTGGGTTTGTTGTATGGTAGTGTAAGTGTAGTTTAAGGATGAAATTTTTGTACTTATCTTTCTTCATGTTATGTGGTATTGTTTGTTCTCCATAATATATATTCCAAACCTGCAAGAATAATGCTAAAATATTTCAGATTTAAAATAGACAGATAAATATTACATTATAAACATTAAACATGTTAGTTGTCTGTGATATATCTTTGTTTGTGGCATTGTTACACCTATTTAGACACTGGACTCTATTCAGAGGTATTATCAACATTTCATGTTTTGATTCGATAAGTGTTTTGAGAAGTCTCTAAAGTTGCATGTTTTCATTTGGTTTTGGAAAATGACGATAGACACATATAAAATCCGATTTCAACCATAATCAGAAATAAAAACCACTATAAATTCCTAATGAGCCCCTCAAGCCTTTATCCCATCTTTTTGTTAACCACGAGCATAATTGTATCTCTTATTTTGTTTAAGTTTGTGAGGTGAGAGTTTATTTAAGTTCATAAGGGCATCTAGATGTTAGAATAAAACATATTTATAAAGGCAAGAGGGTATAAAGGGAACTAATGCTCATGTTCCTAAGGATCGAACTTGTTAGTTCGGGTTCGGGGTAAGAAATAGCTTTAGTTATAAAGGGCTAAGAATAGTGATATATGGTTGTTTTGGGAAGAATGAGGAGCAAAATTATGCTCTATGCTTAGAATTATTGATTGAGTGAGTTATTGATTGCATTTGTTCGCAAGTTAGCCACACGTCTTTATATATGACATACCCTACCAAATAGCCTACATTACAACCCTAGAAAGTCCTCATCTGATTCTTGACCAAATGTGCACACATATGCGATATATGAGTTTTCGATTTTCATGGGTCGTTGAATGCTTTTTTTGTTAATCCGAGCTTATATACTTACCTTTTGAGAAACACGAGCGAATGAGTGCACCATTATATATTTCCCTTTAGTGAGGATGCATTCTTTTGATTTCAAGGAGAAAAGGTAACACGGGCTTAGCTTAAGAGCTTTTGACAAAAGTGTTTATATTTGCAAAACTATATTGTATGCACAACATGACTCTTTGATAAAGCTACTTTCATACTTGCATGGTTTTGGTTCTTTCGCTTGTTCGAGGACAAACAAACCAATAAAGCGTGGGGTGTTGATTCGTACGTATTTGTTATGAGTTTTTTTATATATTTCGAGTCATGTTTGAGTCATTTTGTTATCTTTTTCGGGTTGAGATTAGGCTATTTTGCATAATTTTAGATTTTACGGCTTTTTACTTAATTTTCTGATTTTTCGATCATTAATTGGTCCTTTTGAGATGATTTTTGTGTTTTCTCATGCAGCTAGAGCGCTTGATGAGCGTGGGAGTTCAAGAGGATAAAGCTGGTAAACCGTTACGAGAATGGAGAGATAAGGACAAGAAAGTCAGCGTCAAAAAGTAGCTACAAGGACACTCATCCGGTCGGATGGATTTGACATCTGACCGGTTTAGCCTACTGAACTCATTTCATCGATCGAAGGCCAGCGTCGACGCGGCATCGACATCACCATGATACCGGCATCGATCGACAGGATAATCGATGAGATGTTTATGGGCTCTCTGTCCTGTCCGTTGACACTCCGTCAATCGATGCCCTTTGTCGACAACCACTCTATCCCAACCATCGACACTCCGTCGATCAACGCCCTTTATCGACGACCACTCTGTACTAACCTTCGTCCCTCCATCGATCGACGACACTAGTCAACGAGCTATCTGTCCCGACCATCAAACCCTCATCGATCGACGACCCATCGACGCCGACCCAGAACTGGCCTTTTTATTGACTTAAAACTCGGATAAAAGAGGATGAACCTGACCAATAAAAGGGGTCAGAGGGGTATATCCAAAAAAACCTTACACTAGAACCCTCACGGAAAATTCCTTACAAGGGAGAGATCGGGTCCTGATTACATACCTTTTCACCTTGAAGAACGCAGCAATTCAGAGTTTGTGACAATCATCCGAGTTCATAGCGTAGAAGACCATCTCTCCGGAACTGCTGGAGTTAGCATAGCATTTATCCTTCAAGTTAATCATTCGTTTGATTCAAACTAGTATTCTCTAAAACTCTATTTTCATTTCGTAGTTGTTAATCTGTTGGGTGAATAATTCTTGATTAGAAACTTTGTGTTGGAATGTTTGGTTTGTTTTGAATCTTTGTTGAATTATATTAATTGTTATTGTTTTCATTTTCAAACTTTGTGTTGGATAATCTGGTTGATCCATATCCTCATCATTCTATAGTTCTTAGATTGGTAATTTTTCTTATTAGAAGTGTAATTTGTCAATGCCTTCGAGGTGTTCGATAAATGCCTGAATGACAATTTTTAGTTAAATTCTTTTGTTAAGTATTCGAATAGTCTTTATATTTATTTTTAAAATCGTTGATTAGTTTTTATAAACGTTAGTTAAGTTCTTGCATAGAGATTGACGCTCTCTTTGTAAGATTAGTTTTAAATTATAGTTTACTTTTACAATACTCTTAGTTTTTGCAAAATCAAAAACCCCTTTTTTCGCATGTTTAGAATTAGAATTTGTGAAGTTCAACATAACAAACATCGAAGACCTCGTATTTCCACTCCTTGAGAATTCGACTCGGTTTAACTTTCCATTCTATAGTGACCCCATTCTCTTGTGGGCGAACTAGCTTTCAAAACATAAAACCTTTTAAAAGTAGACAAGCATTGTTTAACTAAAATTAATTTTGAAAGAGAAATCAATTCGTCTCACTCTTCCTTTTGCCAATACAGTCCGCAGTGGTGCCCAATCTTCAGAATCAACTAGACCTTCTTGCTTATCTCTTGTAGCTAAAGCAAGCTCTACCTCTTGGCCGACATTGATTACAGGAGTGCGGGTCGCCGATGTCACCACCAGGCTTGGATCAAGTTGGATGGTGACTCCTCAATCTGAGCTCGAGGACTTGCAGCTAGCAATGATTTTTTCTACATTAAGGAAAAGATGGGTTAGTGTCTGTATTAATATAAGGTCACAGTTAAAAGGATTTCAATATGATAAAAGTTATTGAATTCAGATCTCGTCATTTCCAAAGGTCGCTGGCTAAGCCCTACGAAGGAATAGACCCTCTCCCACTCTGAGAGTCTCATCACATTATAGGGGCATTTGCTCCATTAAGAAAGCAGGTCGAAATACTGTTGATAAAGGACATGTTGTTTTTTAGGAGAGGGTGTTGCGTCTTGTTCAGGAGTTGAATTTAGCCATTCTGTGAGAAATATTCAGGTTTTGTTATTGTGGATAAAGAAGAATTTATTACGCCATTCATGCACTTTGGATGATGGGTTCACTAAAAAGCGCATTTTGTGGCGTGAATAAAGGTAGAAAGAAGCTACCTGGTTCTTTGTACATTACTGTATGTACACAAAGTTACGTACCCAACTATGAATCTAAAGGAACTAGGGGTCATTTGTAGAAGGGGGACTCTGTACTTATTCGATATGGCAATAAAAAGCTAATGAGGGGGAAATATAAATCCCACTTTTAGGAGTTCGTCAAAGAAGGTGATATGGTTTGGAGGGGGGTGATCAGGGTCATTTTTTCCAGCTTTAGGAAAAACATGTTTGGCGATCTCTGGGAGATTGAGGAATTCTTCAAAGTTACCAAAGTCGGGAGTGATGGCAGGTCGGCATGAGCCGGCGATGGTACTATGGTTACAGGGTTGGTGAAGAAAAAAAGGGGTTGAGAAGTTGAAGGCATTTTTGGTTGTGTTATGGGGATACCTTCAGGGATGTGTTCAGTTAAGGCTCTGGTTTGAGCCTCAAGTTCAGGCCAGGAGATATCTCCCTCTGGTTCATCGGCCAAGTCGGGTCGGAGTGCAGGTGTGTTTCTTTTTCTATTTCAACATTTGAGGGGAAGTTCTAATGATTCGGTATCAGATGGTACATATAGGATTGTAGAATTAGGGTTTTGAGAATTGGAGGTAGGTGGAGCTATGTTCATCGTTTTAAAAAAAATTCACACCTGGACAGTAATTATAGGGAAATGAAGCAATTGAGACAATGGATTACGGGGACTTACTCATCATGGTCCTTGATAAATCTGGTGCAGTTGATCGTACTTGCGAGTTATGCAAAAATATGAAGGTATTATTGCAGGAGAAAATGGAGTAGAGTTGTGTTTGCTTTGTGTAAATATGTATGTTGAAGGTGAAAGGGTGTCGTGTATAGGGAGCGGCGCAAAAAGCTAAAAAGACAGGAGGGATTCTTTATAGGATGGAAAGTTGGTAGGGTTTATTGTGGGCCTTTCAGTTTTGGCCCACTAGATTAAAAATATTACGAGGTAATGGGCTACTGACGCGTGTCCGACATTTTGCAAAAGCGCATTTAATGTTCTTATATGCGAAGCGATTACTGATGGTTTTACGCTTTTACCAAGAGGCACGCCGAATTGAGTTATGGGGTTAAGTCATGATTACATTCTAATCAGTTTCCTACCTCAGCCAATCAGAATGTGGGGGACTATCTGATACGACATCAAGTATTCACGTCGGCAAGCATGTAGGTTATTATGCAGGTTTAGTAAGAGACCTCATTTTCTAGAAGGTGTAATCCTTCTGGGAGGTGGGCGAGCTATTATGTGGGGCGGCGACCTCTCGAATAAGAGTGGCGAGATCTTATGTGAGGTGGCGAGCTCTTATGAGGAAAGCGTTACTATACTAGCTCGGCACCAAGTGGTAGCTTGGTGTTGAGAGCTGGGCTTCATGGTTTTTGGCCTTAATGAGCTAATATGAGCTATCTTATGGGGTCCCGATGGACTACCATTATAGACATGGGTATTGGCTTATTTTGGTAATTTAGAGATAGTTCTCACATCTATGGAAACTTAACATACCTTTGAAATTCTAATTTTAAGTCGGCCGTTATTTATAGAATTATAGTTCTAATAGGAGATGGGAACAAATCTCTCATCTATATAAATAGATGTGTTAATATGGTTAGGGTTAACCGCCTACTGCCGGTTTCTAACCGGTTGACCGACGGTCACAGTTAAAATCATAACCGTTAACCGGTGGCCAGCGATTAGGTTACGGTTAACCTGGCTGGCTAACCGTAATCGTCGGTTAATCGTTTTTTTTAAATATAGTAACCAGTCGATCGACTAGTTGGTAATCGATCGACAACTGTCAATCGACTGGTTTGTAGTCGATCAACTGGTCACTGAAAATAGCCGTTGAAAATCAACGACTGAGATCAACTAGCCATTAATGATCAACGGCCAAAGTTTGAATTGAAAAATAGCCATTTCCGGTTAAACGTGGTTAACCGGTCTAACTGCCAGTTAACCGCCATTTAACCAGTCTAACCGAACTGATTAACGGCTAATTTTTCAAATTCTTTTATTTTTTTAATTTTTTTAACACATTTTGACACCTATAAATACCCCACTCCCTAACACCAATTCATCTCTACTTATTATTCTTCTTCTCTTATATTTTCAAGTTTCAAGTCAAGATGCTAATTTGTGCAAAGAATTATACCAATAATATTCTTAATATTCTTAATTCTCTTTTATAATATAACTATGGCAAGATCTTCTCGTAATGTCAATACCAGCACTCCAACCTCTTATCGTCGAGGTCGAGGTCGAGGATCTCGATGACAATCTTCGCCCATTGCCGGAGATTATGTTTCTGACGAGATGACGGTGGAGGAAGTTGAGAACCTATATAATCAAATCCACTTCGACTCGCAAAATAAAACCAATTTTGAAGAGGATTTACCTAGCTCCGACGAATCCGAACCGCCGGCCGCCGTCAATTTGGATGAAGATGAGGAGAGAGCGGATGATATGCCACCGTGTCAATCGAAACCGAAGGAATTTTTTTTCCCCATCTTCCGATTGCATTTCACAAGAAATACGATCAACGGCGAATCTCGAGCGCAATGCAATTATTGCTCGACTCATTACGCCTTCGGTTCTAAAAATAATAGAGGCTACGGGTAGCTCAAATACCCCATAGAGAAGAAGCATCTTGACAAGTATGGCGTGGAAAGCTCTCAAACACAACTAAACTTCTCATCTTTATCTACCGCCGGCGTCGGGACCGACGGCCAAGGTACGAGTTCTTCTAGTTTATTTCGATATACTGAAAGTGGTAATAGAAAGTTTCTTGCAAAACTTATTTCCGTTATGAAAATTATACTATGGGTGCATTTAATCCATCTAGCACTAGGATTTCACGAAATAAATTGACTCGCGATATTGAAAAAATGGTCGGTGAGTATAAATTGAATTTGATTTCACTATTTGATAGTTTGCCTCATAATGTCTCTATATGTTGGGATATTTGGACGGATTCCTTTCATAATCATAATTATATGTGAATTACTCTCCATTGGATTTATAATTCTTGGACTTTGCAAAAACGTTTAATTGCATATAGAATGTTTGATAGTCAGCATACGGCGGTGAATGTTTTGCGCAAAATAGCCACTGTTTTGTCTGAGTATCATTTAGGTAACAAGATTTTCTCAATTTCATTTGATAATGTCGCCGCTAATACGGCTAGTTTAGATATTTAAAAGCTTTTTGTCAACCCACTATTGGCGGCAATTTTTTCATGTTAGATGCATTTGTCATATTTTGAATTTATGTGTTCAAGATGGTTTAACTCTTTTTAAATCTAAAATTCAACCGATTAGAAGTTCTATATATTATCTACGTTCCCACAATTCGCTTCAAAAAAATGGTGAAAATTTTGCCGAACCAATGATTCGCATCCAAAGAAATTTTCAAACGATGCCAAATCGTTTGAACTCTACTTATAAACTGCTTAATAATTCTTATCAATATAGAGATGCATTGTGTGAACTTTTTAATAATCAAGATGTCGATTTCGTTTTGTTTTCGAATATGTGGGATGATTGTTATAATATGATGTCCCTTTTAAAAATTTTTAACGAGTTAAGTATAAGAACTACGTGGACTTTGATTCCTTTTCGAGGATATGTAGGCAATTTAATTATAGTATTAAAAGTTAAAATTTAATTTTAATTTCTAAAACTAGAATTAAAATCAAGTCCTTTTTTTAAACTTATTTTTTTCAAAAAAAAAAAATTGAATTACGTGGACTTTGATTCCTTTCCGAGGATACATAGGCAAGTTAACTCTAATATTCAAAGTTAAATTTTTAATTTTTAGTATTAGAATTAAAATCAAGTCTTTTTTTTTAATCTTATTTGTTTCCAAAAAAAAAAATGATCGACTGCTATGCAGTTGATCGACTACTTTTCTGTCGATCGACAGAGTTGTAGTCGATCGACTGTCTTCGCAAAACAAAAACTCACTGTCCTTCAGTCGATCCATCAATCAATCGACTGCTTTCCTTTAAAAAAGAATAAGAACCGGCGGTTAACCGCCGGTTTGGTTCACCGGTTTAACCGTAACCTTAACCGGTTCTCAGCCGGTTAGGTTACGGTTAGTGTTGAACTGTTTAATTTAACCGATGGTTACTTAATCGGCCGGTTAATAACTGGTTCAACACGACTATATATAAAGAGGACTCAGGCCTCATTCTTTTCTCTCTAAGTTGATTTCACATCCTACGTTTTAGCCTTCGCATCTCACTCGAACGCTTTCTGACTTAAACATCGAAGTTCCTACGCCGAGGCCGTCCACCGCCTTCGCTTAGGATTTGTTTTGCAAGAAGGATAAATCAGGTCGCCAGGAGCCTTCAGAAGGCTGATCAGGTCGTTGACTGTATATTCAAGGTCAGTACTTTCTATTCTTGAGGCACCAATCTTTTTTATCGTATCAACGTGTGTGACCGTCATATATGCGTCTTTGCCAATATGTATATAGGGTATTGAGCATAGAATTACACGTTTAAATAGAATCAACGGTTTACGTTAAGGCCTCATTTGTTTCGGTGGATGGGATTGGATAATTTTATCAAAAACTTTAGGATAACACTATTCATACTAAACTATCTGATGTTTGTTTTATATGATTTGTTAATTGATGGGATTAAGATAAGGGTTTTAATCTTATGTTTGTTTTCCTAGATTACAAGGGATTAATAGCCTAAAGACAAACTTACCCCTCCCTTCAATCCTCGGATCTATTTTGTGCAAAATTATGATGAAAAATGAAAAGAAAATTTTAAAAAAGATTGTGGAAATTATTTATTTATTTATTGCTTTTAAGAAATGAGAGAAGACGGTTTAACTGTAATGATATGACTGTTATGATCGTTACGATTACGTTACTACCGTTACGATTCTATTACGATTCTTTCCATATTTGTATTCCACATACTTGTATAAATAGAGGAACGATGAAGAGGCCATTTGAGTACTCAATTAACCAATTATGATATTCTTACACTTATCGGTGTGGATACCCGGTTAGTGGAGGATGATTTGATTAATTTCCCAAATTGAATTTGATTATACGAAATTGACTTAGAACTTGAAAACAACTTGGATGCATTGACATTCCTTATGTCTTGATTCTTTGATCTATTTATCAGTAAATATGCACTTGATCATAAATAAAGGCTTGTTTTTCTGTATTATGTCATTTCCTCTTTAGAAATTGAAATGGAGTTTTACAAAAGAGAAGAAAAAGGAGAAATTCTTAATTTTAATTTAGGGTTAATTATTTATTAAAAATATATATATACTTTTCAATACAATTTTCACTTGATCCCCAAACAAATCTAACTGAAATAAACAAGAAAAATTCCTATGCAGTGAAAAATAACAATATTGAGAAATGGATAAAAAGGGCTTCATTTTTTCATTGAAATTTATCAGTTAGAAATTATACAACTCCATAACAAGTCGTTAGATAAAAAATAAACAAGGAAAATAAGCCTCATCATCCTAATTATACAAAATCCCCAAACTTTTCAATAAACTTGGGTTGTTTTTGGAGACGGCTATAGGTTATCTCTATGCTATCTGGTTTGTTTTTCTTTGTATATATATATTTTATTCTTACATTGTCATATTCTTTTTTTAATGTATACAAGATTTCGACAAAATTAGAAAGGATAGAAATTAGAAGCTTCTAGATATCAAAACGTCGAAATGCATCTCCTATGCGTAGGCACTTTTTGCTGCTTCAAATCATCCTTCCACACTTTATCGATATCTTGTGATATTTTCATCGCATCAGCCGATGCACCAGATAGCCCTTTCTTCGTAAACCCGATCGCATAAAGCCCAACCTTTCCTTTACAACCATTCGGGAACGGAGCTTTCGGAAACCATTCTTGGAGAAAAAATCATTTTCCTGTTAAAATAAATTCAAAACACAACATTAGCCTTCTATTCACTAAAAATAATAATAATTGATAGTCCAAAAAGATTGGTTACCAAGAATAGGGAGTACTAACCTCAAATAAGAGATCAACGACCTAAATAGTGATGAATAACTTCACAGTGACCTGATTAATCCAAGAGCCTCTTGGCGACCTAATCGATTCTGCAAAACAACACCTAACACCAAGGCGGTGGACGGCCCCAGCGTAGGCCCTCTGATATTTAAGTTAGCAAGTGCGAGAGATAAAAATACATAAAATACCCCAAAATCCATTCAAACCATAATTTTCTGGGACCCCACAATACCATCCATTATTAGCCCGTTCGGGTCTAAAAACCATAACGCTCAACACCCAGCGCCGACTACTCAGCGCCGAGTTGGTAAACCATAACGCCTCTCCTCAGGGAGGTCTCCTAGAGGAGAGGTCACCATAAATCCATAATCCATAAATAATAATTATTTATTTTCTTACCATATAACTGAAGCCAAAATTTAGTGTCGTATCAGCTAGTCCCCCATATTCGGGCTGATTGAGGTACCGAATCAGGTAGAATATGTAAGAAATAAAGACAAAAAGCCATAAACCATTTACTCGACCCGAAATAGATCGGCCAAAAAGTCATTCCATACCATAAACCATATCCAAGAAATATTACTTAAGAATCTCCTTATAGCCGTAAACTATTTTGTTAGCTCGCCAAGACCCCATACCATAATCTACAATAGCCCAGCTCTCAATACCGAGCTGTTATAATACCACTTGTCTGACACCATGACCGTCTTATAATTAGGATTCTTCCTTTATGTTAAGTTCCCACAAATAATAGATCTCTTACCATAGTAGGCCTGGGCATGTTATTCTTTCCATATAGTCCGCCAGGACCCCATAGGCCATCCATGTAAGCCAATGTGCTGGATATTTATCAAGCCCATAACCGAGCTCCAGCACACAAAACATAAGAGGTCGCGACCCTATATGAGAAATCATCTTCATACTTCAGGTTGCTACTCTACAAACCAGTTCGCCCACTTCTCCAAAGAAACCAACCGGCTCGCTCACTTTCCAGAAATGAGGTCGCTTACCTTAAATACCCTCATATATTACGTAGGGATTTTTAGTGTCGTATCAGCTAGTCCCCCATGTTCTAGCTGATTGAGGTACAAAATTAGGTAGGACATGTAAACAGAAAATTTAAGGAACAACCACCATACAAAGCATAACACACATAAATCACCCTGCCACCTTACCAAACCATATTTCCGAATCATCCAGTGCAACATACTGAACTCTAACACCAATCATCCCATAAAAAGTTACCAAACAAGTCCGCGACCTCCAAAAAGATCAGCTCGCTGAGCTCGCCCATTCTCCAAGAAGAAAACTCCCCTTAGAAGAAAAGATCTATAAATTCCCAGGTCGAGTCCCCAGACTCCGCACCTAACGACCTAAAACCATAAAGCCCCTCCCACGACCTGAAATTATACTCAGGCCCAACAATTTCAAAAATGTAATCATAAACAACCTAAAAAGTCAAAACACGCTTTCCTTTACCCATCCCATCCCTTTTAAGCTTCATTAAATGCAGCCTGACAGCGTGTCGGGCACGTGTCACTCCCCCATTTTCTAGTAGTATAATAAATATAGTGGGCCCAAAATAAAAGTCCCAAAACATTCCTTAAAAACCCTATCAACTTTCCCGCTCCTACCTGTCCCATCAGCTTTCTCGCCGCCCAACACTAAAAAACCCCTTCACCTTCCCCATTCATCACTTTTCGGAAATTTCAAGCAAAGAAACCACCATTTTCAATCTGCAAAAAAGCTCGCCAACCAGCAAGTTTTCAAAAACTATCAACATTGCACCTCTTTCCACCGATCTCTACAACTCCAAAAATGTGTAAGTCCCCAGATCCCCCCTCTTTTTAATGATTTAATTTTACTGCCATGTATGCATTGCATCTGCTTAGTTGTTGTTGTCTTGTGCTGTTCCCCTCCCCCTGTATTTTCTGATATGATGGAATTAGCGTCCTCCAACCCCAATTCCCAAAGTTCCATCCTTTCCCCTGATTCAAACCCTGCCGTGAACCCCTACATCTTTACCAGGAGACGAAAACAGCCCCCTTCCACCCGAGCTAGAAGGCGACGTCAGCTGGTCGGATCAAGAAGCCCAGACTAGGGCCCACTTCAATACCCCAACCTCTCTAGAAAACATATCTGAAGATCCTTCCCCCGCCCCTTTAGCCCGTACGAACATACCAGAGGGCATTCCCGTAATTAAACATACAAATCCACCGCCCTGCGAGCATTTCCTGGAAAATCTAGTAATTGTAGCTCACTCCATAAATGCTGCCGACCTCCCTCCCTCAAATCTAGCCACCAAGTCGGTCAAGGATAATTATTGGCTCCTCCCTGACCCAGAAAAACTTGACGAATTCAAACAGACCCTTAACCTCCCGGCGACCGCCCAACTGGTTCTACCTGACATTCTCCATTTAGACCCTATGAAACCATCTCCAAACCATATAACCCTTTTTGACGAGCTGCTTAGAGCAGGGTTTAGATTCCCAGCCCATCAATTTTATGTTGAAATTTCCCACTTGTACAAAGTCTCCCCTTTGCAACTGACCCCTAACTCCATGAAATTCTTAGCCGGATATATTATATTGTGTAAATAATATAATACCCGACTTGATTCAGGTTTTTTCCATTTTTGCTTCCAAATAAAATACCAACAAGGTTCCTTTTACTTTTCTGCCCGTACGGGCTAATCTTGGTTCTTAATAAACCCCTCAAACAAGGTCCCCGAATGGAAGAAAAACTTCTTCTTCATTCACAACACAGAAAACTGGCCTTTCCCCACCAAGCTGCAAGATCATACTCCCAAACAAAGCAAACTGCCCACGCCCAAACACTTTCCAATCCTGTACAAAAGATATTCTAACCAGCTCGCAGAGTGGAGTAAGCACCCGTTTGACGTGGTGCTACTCACCAGCCGATCCAAAGTTTCCTGATATGTAGGCATTGATTCTCGCCCAATAGACCCAGACCTTGCCCTGGCTGAATCAGAGTTCGGTAGGTCCCCCCTGTCTTACAATTTTTAGATCATCCATTATTAGAATTAAATACTAACACTCCTTTGCTAATGCAGTTGCATTTGTTAATAGGTGTGCCTCGCCGACCTCTGAGGAAGTTATAGAGATACCTAATCTTCAGCCCACCGTTACCTCTACACCTTCCCCTGCCATCATTGTTGGCAAAGTGCTGGCTCAAGCCTTTAGGAACGAGGCTGATCACGAAGCGGGAGACAACCTGGAGAAGATGCCACTGGTGCAGAGGTCCTCCAAAGGAAAGGGAAAACGTCCTCTCAAGCCGGCTTCCAAAAATCCAAGCCCGCCTGGCCAAAAACGTCGTCGCCTCATCAAAACACACGCTGTGACCTCTTCGAGCTCTCCTGACTTAGGCAAAGGAAGGATTGGCCCAGTGCGATGACGCCAAAGAAATCCATGCCTTTCTCAACGAACGGCTGATTTGACCGGGCAGACCAGATGAGCGAGATTGATTTAAAGTTTTTTTCCTTTGTTTTTCGTTTCCCCAGATATCAAGAAGACTAGAAATACAATTCCCTATTAAAATAATGAACGAGATTATTATTTTTAAGTTTTTTTTTTATTTTTTTGTTTTCGAATTATTACTTCAGAATTACAAGAATTAATTGGTTTTCCAAGTACAGATTCGAAATTATAATTAGTAGACAATTTTGTATTAAATTAGTATCACAGGCACGCATATTTTGTCATTTAAAAAATAATTCTACTTGTATTTTACATATTAAAATGATCTTACAAGAGAATTTACTTAAGAATGAGTATAGTGTAATAAGGTGAAACAATAAGTTTTATAAAGATGTATAGTGGAAGAAATACTTATCAAAAAGAACACTACTATATTATTAACGATGAAATTTATTTAATTGCTCGAAACAGGTAAATTCCGAAAACTCTCCCTCATATTAGGATAACACTTGCAAACCCTTATAAAATGATGTGGTGCGGCTGAACCCCCTGGTCTCCAAGATTTCCGAGGAGTTGATGGCGGGATCTACGGAGAGCGAGCTCCAAAAAACATGTGATGAGATGACCACCCAAACCGAACAACAAACGCGGCAACTATCTCTAACCAAGGAGAGCTGGGTGGCGCAAACCAACTGCTCAAAGCTCGCGAGGAGGAGATAGAGATCCTAAAGAGCCAGGTAAACAGCCTGAAGGATGAGACAGCTCGCATGGGCACTGAGCTCAAGGATGCGCAAAAACAGGCAGGGGAGCTCAAGGTGCAAAATCAAAAGCTTCAAGAGCAAAGTCAGATGGTGCATGAGCAAGGTGTGGCTGAAGGTCGGCGGACCTTTCTCACGAGCGCAGCGAGCAGGAAGTTCATAGGCACTTACCGAGAGGAACTGGTGAAGGCCTTTAGGAAATCCTCCATATACTTTGGGAAAATAGCTGTTGGTGCTCAAGAGTGAGTTTTCAAGGCTGCTGGAATAATCAAAGAGGAGGTCGCGTCCTTGAATTTTACATACCATCCTAATGTGCCAGCCATCATAAACAAGCTAACCCCTTTCAGCACCTTCAAAGGCGACATGAACCAGCCGATTGACGCTGAATGGTGGTTATCATGCCAAAGTCGAGCTATACTGGCCAGCCCATTGTCTTCCGAAATGGAGACACCTCTTGAAGATATGGTTCCAGTGTCTGGACCAAACGCGACCTGAAACCCTGCTGCTCCTTATTTTGATTTGAAAGCCTGTATTCATTCTCGCACCATGTATTATACAATGTCTATGATTTTGTGAATACTCCTAATTTTATTTTCATAGCTGGTCAGCTCCGCCATACGTGAACCTGCACTTTTAACCATATAAAAACCAAACCATAAACCATGTAAAAACAACAAACCAAATATAAAGCAAACCCATAAGTTTAACATAGGTCGTGCCAATTTATAACCAATCGCAATCATACTTTCCATCTCATAAGACCAGGAGATCCTAAAATAACCAAAACATGACTTATAAACAACCCAATAGAGCTAAAATCAGCTCGCATATAAAATAACCATCCATAATACAACATAAGAGCTTTGAGAAAGATATGCAAGTCAAACATATCCCTCTCAAATAAGATAACACGATCACATCCTTTAACAATATAAAAAACATGAAAATAGCTCGCCAATTATTATTATATATTAAAAAACCATCCCCGAAGGGTACAATACAATTGACATCCGCCCCGAAGGATATTGAAACCATCCTCCAATCCAGAGGGTAAAACACAAAACCAACATCGACCTAATGAAAGCGTCGACCCATAACCATAAAAAACCCTGCCGACCTGATAAAAGCATCGGCCCATAACCATAAAACCCATCGCCGACCTAATAGAAGCGTCAGCCCATAACCGCCCTCTAGGCGTAATATTTCTTCAAGTGGCACACATTCAAGCTCCTAGGTAGAACTTTTCCTTGTCCATCCTCAAGTATATATGCACCTACCCTTAATACCTTTATCACTTTAAAGGGCCCCACCCAGTTTGGCTCCAGCTTCCTAGTCATACGCAATGCATCAGCTCGTCTCCATACTAAATCGCCGACCTAGAAGCAGTGATGCTTGACTCGTTTGTTAAAAGCTTCCTGTATCCTTTGTTTATAGTGCTCGACCCGAGCTGCAGCCTTATCTCGTATCTCATCGATCGTTTCAATTGCTCCCCGAGCTAAACTTTCATTCTCCTCCACATTAAATTCCGCTAAGCGCTGCGATCCACCCACTATCTCTGCCGGAATGACCGCATCCATTCCATATACCAGACTGAACGGCGATTCCCCCCGTCGAGGTTCGGGGAGTTGTTCGATAAGCCCATAGGACCGATGCAAGCTCTTCTTCCCAAAGTCCTCCTGCCTTTTCCAATCGTAACTTGAGACCCTGCACAATTATGCGGTTAGTAACCTCCACTTGCCCATTAGTTTGAGGATGCGCCACAGAAGCAAATCGCTACTTCGTCCCCATCTCCTTGCACCAATTTCGAATTTTCCTCCCATTGAACTGGGTTCCATTGTCAGATACCAATACCTGTGGCACACCGAACCTGAAAAATATATTATTAAAAATAAAATCCATCATATGTTGTCCGCTTATTCCTATGACCGCTTCGGCCTCCACCCACTTCGTGAAATAATCAATTGCTACCACCAGATTCTCCTTATTGCCCGGGGTCTTTGGAAAGGGACCCACGATATCAATCCCCCATTGCGCAAACGGGCACGACGAGCTCATAACCATCATCTCCTTTGCCGGTATATGAATAACTGGAGCATGCATTTGACACATTTTACACGTTCTCACCAGATCGCTTGCCATACCTTTCATCCCCGACCAAAAGAATCCAGCTCGCAATGTTATGCCAACCAACGCCTTTCCCTTCACATGATCGCCAAAATACCCCTCATGTATTTCCTTTAGCACCTCCAATCCTTGTTCCTTAGACAAACATTTCAGAAAAGGTCCAAAACGCGACCTCTTGTACAATTCCTCATTTATCATACAGAAGCGAGCTACTGTTCGGGCCTCCCTTGTTGTCAATCCCTCAGCCCCTTCCTTGGACTTGACGAGAATATCCCATATAAATGAACGCCAATCGTCCTTGATTTCGAGCTCCATAATCTCCTTCCCTTTTTCCACCAATCTCTGATAGGTTGCTCCAGCATTTTTTAGACCAAAAGGCATGGATACAAAACAATATGTCCCCGTGGAAGTAACAAAGCTCACCTTGGGCTGATCCTCCTTTACAAGAGGTATTTGGTGATACCCCTGTGAAGCGTCCATCATGCTCAACATCTCGCACCCTAAAGTCGAATCCACCAACTGATCAATTCGTGGCAAAGGATAATGATCCTTTGGGCAGGCTTTATTCAGATCGCGAAAATCCACGCAAATTCTCCACTTTTGCCCCGTCTTTGGCACCATTACGACATTAGATAGGTATTCAGGGAATTGAATTTCCCTTATATGGCCATCTTTCAACAATTTCTGCACTTCTTTCTCGATTACCCTATCCAGCTCTGCACCAAAATGCCTCATTTTCTGCTTTACTGACCTCGCCTCCGGGTCTGCATTTAGATGATGTTGTGCGACCTCAGGAGACACCCCTGTTAACTCCCCATCCCCAAAAGCAAATATATCCCGAAATTCTCTTAATAACTTCACCATCTCATCCCTCATTATTTCAGACATTAAGGTCCCCACCCTCGTAGTGTACTCTGGGCGACCTTCCTCTAATGAAATCTCCATCAATTCCTCATGTGGCCGAACAAAATTCTCTTGTTCCTTTATCTTTTTCGCACTAAGTACTCCTTATGGCCGATCATCATCCCTTTCGCGCTTGTTTTCAACTAATCCCTTCTTGACCGTCATCTGGTAGCACGACCTCGCGACTTGTTGTTCCGAAATGACTTCCCCCACTCTATCCCCTACTAGATACTTAATACTCATATGATAGGTCGATGTTACTGCCTGGAATGCGTTGAGGGCAGGTCGGCCTAATATGGCGTTATATGAAGACCTCCCTCGGACTATCAAAAACTTCAAACATTTCCTTGCTCACAACTCATCCTTCCCTAATATCACTGTTAGCGTCAGCTCTCCTTCGGTGATTACCTGTGCCCCATTGAACGTATAAATAAGTGTATTCACAGGTCGCACCTTGGTATCCAACTTCATTTGCTCGAGATAATCTGTGTATATTACATTTATCGAGCTCCCATTATCCACAAAAATCCTGCCCACTTCATACCCCGCAACCTCAGCTTCGATTACCAATGCATCATTATGGTCCTCTTGCAGCCCGCGTCATTTATCAGGGCCAAAAGAGATGACTGGCCCCACGACTTGAGGTTGTCGACTCACACTAGCGACCTCCCACTGTACCAGACGAGCTGACTTGACATGCCTCTTTCTTGCATTTTTGGAATCCCCATCCGTTGGTCCACCCGAGATCATATTTATCCTCCCTTTATTCTGTCTTGGGCCATTATGTCCCTGATTTCCCTGCTATGGTTGTCTCGCGACCTGATCCTGAGGTGGATCCTTCGGTGGTGGTGGAGTTAATGGTCGCCCTGGTTCCCTCAGTTCTCTATCCCTGTAAATGACTTCTTTCAGGTGCCCCGCTTTGATGAGCCTCTCGATTTCTTCTTTAAGATGTCTGCACCTCTCCGTGGAATGCCCGAAATTGTTATGAAACATACAAAATAATTCTGACTTGGGATGGGTAGGGATGGGCGCGCGATCTTCTGGCCATTTTATCTCGTTAGGTACCAAGCGTTCCATGATAGTAAACACTTTAGCCCGCGGGTAAGCCAGGGTTGTGAAATCCTCATTCCAATTCTGCATATCCACTTCCGGTTTTCTGCTAACCACAGGACTCGGGGTCAACAGCCCGCGCACTATCCTCCTGGGTTCTCTCCTTGATTCCCTTCTAGACACACTGCCTCCCGTATCCACGACCTCCCTACTAAAACGCAACCGATGCTCCTCTTCAGCTTCTTCCACTTGTATGTATTTATGGCATCTCTCCAAAACCTCATCATATGTCCGCGCCCCCTTCTTCACCAAGGACTTGCGCAAATCTTCTCTCCTTAGCCCTTGATGTAAAACTCCCGCCTTCATCTCATTCGTTGCAGCGGGCACCCCCAGGGTGGCGCTGGTAAACCTATTGAAATATTGCTCTAGAGTTTCGTCAGGTCGCTGCACCATAGTAAACAACGATTGTGAAGTTCTCGCATTCTGCCTTACACTAGAAAAATGCTTCAAAAAAGTAGCTCGCAGCGTCTGAAAACTGGTGATTTTTCACCGCGGCAATTGGTAAAACCATCTTTGCGCAATTCCCCTCAAAGTAGACACAAAAGCCCGACACGCTACAACATCCGTATACCCATGCAACATCCTCTCATTCTCAAAAAGCTGCAGGTGTGCCACTGGGTCCGTCATCCCCTGATACTGGAACTCCAATGCCTTATACGTCTTAGGCATCGCAGCTCGCAGCATCTCATTTGAAAGGGGGTGTCCCTCATCATCCTCGAATTTATCCCCCTCAACCCTTTTTTGTAACTTTAGCAGGGCCTCTTGCATCTCTTTAAACGCCTTACTTCCTGGTCCCACCTCATTCTCACCATTCTCTTTGTGGTATCCGCTGCGGCTTTTACGGGTTTTATCTTGATATTCGCCATCTGTACCCGAAGTCTGGGTTCTGTTCTCACTGGTATGCTTGCCATGTTGGCGACCTCGACGCTTGTAATAGCTCCGCTTTATCTTCACCCCCTTCCTCTTATGCTTATGTTTATGAGTATGAGACTCCGTGGATGAGGTAGAACTGGAGGTATCCTCATATTTTCGCTTACTACGACCCTTCCCCCTTGGAGAAGACCTCCTATACAGAGATCTTCCGCTTTGTTTTGTTTTCTTGGTGATCGACTTTTCTTCCTACTCGCCGTTTGGTCCATCAACCTTTTCTTTCAGAGTACCCAGCTCGCCTGCTAGGTACTTGTTCAGTTCTTCCATCTTCTTCAGAGGCACGAAATCCATAAGCCTATCTAAGAATCTTTTTTTAATTTGGCAGGGCTTATCCTTGGGTAAATCCTTTCATTCCTTCGTTCCAATGTGAATTACTTTCTGCGCTACCACTTCTGGCGTCTTCGCCTCTAAGTCTTCTGTCGGTCCTTTTCCATCACGCCGCTTTGGGAAGAGCGGCGGTGTGCCGCCCAAACTCTGAACTGCTGGTTTCGCCTGAGAAGGCGTTTGTCCGTCTTTTATTGCCTCTTCCTCATTGATATCCGCCGCTCTGTTCTTCTTCTTTGGTTTATTCGACCCAGAACCAAAGTGTAGGGTTTTGGGAAATATGTTACTGTTCTTCATACTTCGTTTACAATATTTCTCACGTTTTTCGCTCAAACACTCGATGTCCCTCTTTCCCACATACGGCGCAACTTGATAAAACCAAAAAGATTGGTTACCAAGAATATGGGGTACTAATCTCAAAAAAGAGATCAGAGACTTGAAATAGCTTCCGAATATATCACTGCGATCTGATAAACATCCAGATATTCTCCTCGTGACCTAGCCAATCCTTCAAAACAGCACCTTCAGATGGGTCGGATGCCAAACCCGTGAAGGTCCTCCGATGCTTAAGTTAGATAAGCAATTAGTAGTTCTTAGAGCCCAGATACGATAAAAGCCAGATAAAAATAATGAGAGGTATGCACCCCTTTTATAGAGACAAGAGAAGTGTTCCCCAAGCCAGGGTTCCCTTCTCTCACCACAATTCCATAAATACCATGACACCATGACCGTCTTATAATTAGGATTCTTACTTTATGTTAAGTTCCCGTAAATAATAGATCTCTTACCATAATAGGCTTGTGCCTGTTATTCTTTCCATATAATCCGCCAAGACCCCATAGACCATCCATGTAAGCCAATGGTCTGGATATTTATAAAGCCCATAACCGAGCTCCAGCACACAAAACATAAGAGGTCGTGACCCTATATGAGAACTCGTCCTCATACTCCAGGTCGCTACGCTACAAACCAGCTCGCCCACTTCTCCAAAGAAACCAACCAGCTCGCTCACTTCCCAGAAATGAGGTCATTTACTATAAATACCCTCATATATTACGTAGGGATTTTTAGTGCCGTATCAACATCATAGCACGGGTCAGAGACTTATGAAAAACTAATACTTTAAAGTACAATAACCAATACACCACGGTACAAAAACTAATACATTATAGTACCGGGTCAAATGGCCTAACGGGTCATGACCCGTTAATCTGGACTAACACAAGTGTTTGCCATTTTAAAACATAAGAATATCCTCATAACCATACAATCAAATAAACCATACCAATATCTCCATAATTTCAAACCATATAGAATCAAATAAACCATACGCAAATCCCCATTATTTCAAACCATATCATCACCAATGTTAACCATGAAACCATCACAATTTATACCTATTAATGACGTACATGACCCCAATTTGCATATTTTTAATTTAAAAAGAAAATAAATACTTATTTTGATTTTTGGTGATTTTGTTGCGTTCGGTTGATATGCGACCTTATCACCTTAGGTTTCGATCAACAAAATAAACCGACATTGAATATTTGGACACGCAACCTCATCGGTTTGTTTGCATTGACCATTCCCGGGTTAAATTTCAGGTAACACAAAGTGTATCCCTAAAAAACAAATATTAATACAAACTAAACAAATAGACCTGCACTCGATCCGTTAGTATATGATCATAAAAATAATCGATAAGTAAGATGCGAGCATCGCAACCGTTACTCGCGCCCACAGACCTTCAGACCCGATCTCCACAACCATTCAGATTTAACCACTATATCTCGTAAATATTATATCCAAAATTCATCTTCATCCAACGGTTAAATTGTGCATAACTTAATTTTTAAAAGAAACTAGACAGACAGTTTTGGGAAACAGGATCAGCTCTGTTCAAAATTCGTTATAGGACTTTTTCGAATTCATATTCAATTCTCCACCGTTCAGATTGAACTTGTATATGTGTAAAACAATAAATACAAATTGTGGCTTGATCCAACGGTTTTATTGTGCACAATAGTATTTTGAAAAACGGTGTACAGAATTTCCTGAAAATAAAATTTGCTTTATTCGAAAATTTATATATATTCCCTCGTATCCCGAAATCCGATCTCCGCCGTTCTAAACGTAATTCAAAAGGTCCTTAAGGTTTTGTAAAGTTTTTAATGTGATCCAACGGTTGAAACGTTAGAAAATAATTTTTCAAATTTATAGAGCAGTCAGATTTTAGACCTACGAAAATTGTGTATTCTCACGTCTTTTGCTCAAGGACTCGATGTCCCACTTTCCCACAGACGGAGCCACTTGATAAAATCAAAAAAATTGGTTACCAAGAATAGGGAGTACTAACCTCAAATAATAGATCATGGACCTAAATAGTGATGAATAACGTCACAGCGACCTGATCAATATCCAAGAGCCTCCTGGCGACCTAATCAATCCTGCAAAACAACACCTAACACCAAGGCGGTGGACGACATCGACGTAGGCCCTCTAATGCTTTAGTTAGCGAGTGCGAGAGATCAAAATACATAAAATACCCCAAAATTCATTCAAACCATAATTTGCCGGGAACCCAGAATACCATCCATTATTAGCCCGTTCGGGTTTAGAAACCATAACGCCAACACCCAGCGCCGAGCTGGTAAACCATAAGAGCTCGCCTCTCCTCAGGGAGGTCTCTTAGAGGAGAGGTCACCATAAATCCATAATTCATAAATAATAATTAATTATTTTCTTTCCATATAACTGAAGCCGAGATTTAGTATCATGTCAATAATAATAAAAATTAAATAAATTTATATGAAACATTTTCTCACCTGAAGCCAATAAGGCACATTGCTACAGTAATCAGTAGCCAAAATAATAGAGTTGATTTCGAGCTTCTCGCCATTGATGAGCTCAACCGAGCCTTTGGAGAATTTCTTGATACTGGGGACCACTTGAATGTCCCTGGACCGAATCCTCTCAAGTGCACCAATTTGAAGAACAGGGGGTTTCCCCTGATTGTTTTTAAGCTCCAACGGGCCTAGGCTATGCCGTTTCATACCGATTTTCTCTATGTCCCAAGAATCATCCATGCTAGAAACAATAAAACCTTGTCCACAAGCCACAGTGGTAGCCATTTTAACATCAACATAGCCAGCTCAAAAGTTGACCTCCCAAATATCTCCCTAACATTTTAATCAAAGACGTTAATGTGACGATACAACATCCTTACTATATATATATATAAATCCTTGTAAAACTCATCCAAATTAAAATCACCTTTAAATTCAAGGTTATACTTTCACAAATTTTTCATCCCGCATCATCACTGTATTGTCAAACTGAAGTATCATCAACGAGATTTCGCGCTCCAATATGACTTATCTAAGAGAAAATAGTCTTTGTCAACGCCGCCAATCTCAAGACAAGCATCTCTCTCTCTCTCGACTTCGCGTGGTACACCGTCACCTTATCTGGGACGCGCGTTAGAGAAGCAAAGAAAACCTGTGAGCGCATTGTCTTACCTCCACAAATCCGGCATCAAAGATGATCCAAAGACGGGTCGTCACCTGGATACGAGCCAGTTGAGGAAAGTGAGAACGAATTCGGTGACATCAAGCGAATGACAAATCAAACGGCCATTAAAAAAAAGTGTTGCTATTAATTTTGAAGTTGGATGAGAGAGCAATTTTAAATAACATCAATTCACTTAAAAAAAATAATGATATTGCTATTAATTATATAATTAAGTTTATTTAAAAGCCAAATGTGTAAATTATGATTCATCATCTCAAATGAGGCCGAGGTGTGAAAACCAGGTACAGCCATGTTTAAGTCATGGAGACAACAATCCCGGAGGTGTTTGCGATTGGATATCCTTTCACTTCGTTTCGTTTCGTTTTGGTAGAAAATAGTGAAAAAAATATTTTAGGGAGATAAAAAAAGTTTTGGAGATAATGATTGTGTATGATTAATATGAATTTTGATAAGTGATTGGATGTAAAAAATTATTTTAAAAAAATTCACTCGGCCCCACGCCTTATAAATAACCTTCAGCCCCGTTTCTCCTCTTCTATCTCCAAAAACAGAATCGGCAACGGCGCAGGCTCTCCTCCCGTCATCGGTCATCGTCGGTGGCTGAATTAAACAAGTCGGCGGCGTCTTCCAGTGATAAAGCCATATATCAGGGCCAGGTATGGTGTTAAGTCCACACTACCTCCTTCGAAACCGAAAATTCAAGATCGGCAAAACACTGGCACGACGCGCGGCGATGGCCTCGGCAGTTGGGTAGCGGCGTTTTGGCAATGCTCTATCCCCAGCCAGGGCAATTTTCTTCTCCAAAAATTGATATTGGCCAGCACTTACTCCTTTGATCAATCGGCAGCTGGCGAAGAACTGGCAAGACGGCAACATTCAGGCTGCGTGGGGGTCGCTGGGTGGTGATTGGAATCGGCCGTGGTGGTGGCTCGACGATGGGTATGTGATGGCGCTGTAGTTTGGTACTTTTGAATAGGGCCACGGGGCAGTTTGTTGCAGTCGAGTTGGGGACTCGGGATGATTTATCGTCGTGGTTGTTCGGGCCTAAGAAAAACATGGCTTTTTTTTTTCGGGATGATACGTCGTTGGAGAAGGACATCAGATCTGAGAGAGGGAATTGTGAAAGAAAATAAAGAAAAAAATTTAGAGAAAAAAATTTATGATAAAAAATAGTTGTATTCTTGGTTAGTGAGAAAAATAATAAGAATGATAAACAATCAGTTGTTGGGTATTTTTTTTTTTCTCTGACCGAGGCAAACAAAAGATTTCCGTTCCCAACCGCACTCTTAATTTTCATGAAAAAGATTCTTTACTAGGCCTAGAACCTTTATATGCTTAAGTAAAAAATCAAATAAAAATTGAATAAGGCTCTAATCCACTGCGACAATAAACAAACACTTGGAATGCATGCCTATTCATATATTTAGGATTACATTTTAACTCGAAATTAAATCATCTGGTCAACTTCGTAAGAAGGGAGCATGAGAGAATATGGGAATTTGAAAATTATCTGTTCAGCATCATACCTTATTTTTTTGGGAATCAACCTTTAATAGAGCCCTCCGGTTTTTTATTTTATTTTTTATTTTCCTTACACAAGCAGGAGAAAAACCTAAAAGAGAAGAATGTGGAAGCAGATGTGGAGAATAGTTGATCAGTTTATGGATTGTATCTTTGCGACAGAGTGTTAAATTATTTTCAGAGGAAGTGGTGAAACTCAACGAGGAATTATGAATAGATGAAGCGGTGGTACAGAGAGACAAAATCAACCAGGTCGAGTCTCTATGGTTTATAGTGTTCAGTCAACTATATATATATGGTACATCCGTAAATAATTGACCCACCATGGTGAAGAAAGTTAATTTTCATACAAATTTGAGGGTAAAATAATAATCTCCAAAAATCATGCATACGCTGACCTTGGGGGATATTTTGCGGGCCTGGATACATAACTTGGGCTTCAATCTATCTAAACAAACGCTAGAAATGTTAGGATATCCAAGGATATCCTAATCTGTCATAGGGAGCAAACGATGCCTAAATACGTAAATAAGTTAAATACAAAACCTCACCCAATCAGACTTTTCAGTTGATAAAGTAACTGTGTGATTGTTCATGCGTGTGAAATACCATTAGAGAGAGAGAGACTCGGAAAGAATTCTCCGCTCTTTAAACCAAAAAAAAAAAAGATTTCTTTGAGAGTTAGCTCAAAACTTCTTTCCCTTCGGGGTTTCAACTTCAATTATGTTATTATCCCGTTCCATTTAGGGTTCTCATTTACCCTCGAGAAGTTTCGATTTTTCCCGATAATATCCCGTTAGTTTCTTTAATCCAGGATATATTTTCCGGGGGTTTCAGCGTTTGATTTTTGTGCAAAAATTCATAAAAATTGCAGTCTTGATTGGTGGATGGTGAGAGAGGAGAGAACGGTGTTTTTCATGTTATCTTCTTCAATCGTTATTTGATTTTTTTTTAAAATTTATTTTTTATAGTTGATTTTAATCTGCCGCTCTTTGATTTGTTAAAGAAGTCTTCTTTTTGATTAATTGGAGGTGGCTTATTGATATAGTTCTGATCTCGTGTCAATGTAATGGTGATTAAGTTTTTCTGCCAACAAAATGGCTTGTTCGTGAACTTTTAATGGTTTGCTCTTAGGTCTTCTTTGAAACTCTTCAAAGATTTTGTACAAACCGTGATTTGAAGGGACTATTTGTTCACTAATTTAATTCAACTTTAGAAAATTCTTATCTTAAAGCTTTTGACTTTTTTCCCCTTTTTTTCCTTGAGTTGGTAGATGGTTGCTGTTTGATTGTATTTCTTTTTGGTGTCTAGATTGGATTCATTGAATATTTAACTCAAAGGTTTTTGTTTGCCAGCAAGCTTTCTTGAACCTCAGTTCTTTCTTTTTACTCTAGCATGTATTATAAATAACCTTTTTTCCCATTAAAAAAAACAACAAAAAAACATGGCTCTTTCTTTCACTAGACTTTCATGGTTGTGGTTGGGAGGGAAAGAAAAAGAGCATGTCTCAAATGGATCTGTAACGAATTCAATAAATCCCTTGGGTGATTGGGGTTTAGGACTAAGGGGCGAGGCCGAAAATCTGAAGTTTTATTCCGTAAATGGAATCGATAGAACAATGCCCTCTTCCAGCTTGAACCGAAAAGTTAAGAAAAAATGGACAAGTAGGGAAGATAGGAGCCGGGGAATCGATAAAGAATACGACGTGGTTTTGGTGCCATCGGATGGGGTTTGTCTATCAGGTTCAGAATCCGATGACTCTGACTGGTCGATTGGGTGGCTCGAGCCGCACGCACCCGATTTCCAGAGTGATGATGAGGTGGATGATAGTTTTGCTGTGTTGGTGCCTTGCTACAGGCTTGACTGTAAACAACTAAACGAGGACGAGGAGGAGACTACTGCTGCTGGTAAGACCTCTGCAGTGTTTGATAAAATTGGATATCTGGAAAGGTTTATTTGCTTATTCCTTGATTGTTTTTCAGTTGGGTATGTTATTATTATGGCTGTGAATAATGTTATTTGGTTAAAGCTTTATGTTTGAGGATGAAATGATTGTTCTTTAGGTTTCTACTTGTATGACATGTTTTTCAGTTGGATATTTTACATAAGGCGCAGCTTAAACTTTGTGTTTTGTGCTTTTAGCAAATAATTAGTTGATATCGCGAGCTTTTTTTTATTATAGCAGAAAGAGAAATTATATGTGCAGTTGGACTTTGATTGATAATCAAGAAAATGATGACAACTGGTTTATGTAGTAAGTTTTATCTTCCATTTTTATTTTTGCTCTATTATATGGTCTTCGTTGTTTAACCATTGTTAAACTAGAACCTGCATTCCAACCCCCCTCGCCCTTTTTAAGGGTATTGATGTAATTGCTGTAATTGTTGTTTGGCAGATGGCACAAAATACATGGAGCAATGGCTTTCCTCTCTCCAGAATTTTTGAAGTTACCATATCGCTCGGCTGTTCTCATTGCTACTACAGTTTGCCATTCTTGAACCGAATATCAGTTTATAGCTTAGAATTCCCAATACTGAAGATATTGCATGAAGTCTGATGAGATGACCTTAAGGGTTGAAATTGCATTGAGTTGTAGATTAATGCAAAGAATTACGGTTAATCTCTTAAATTGCGAGAATGGGTTTACGAGATAACATAAAGGGGTTATCAGCGTTAGGCTCATGCCAACCATAGCTTTGGGAATCATTTGACGTATATTGTTGGTTTGTTTAGTGTAAATAAAGCCATTGTATGTATATGATGTTTTTCATTTTCAACTCTCTGATGTACATATGATATGTCCCCATTTGTCCTTAAACGTGTGAACCGATGGAACAAAGGTGTTAGTACTTACCTGTGTACTATAATGGTACTTTGATATGCGAATTGTGTTTGGTTCACTAAGCTCGGGTTTCTTTCTGTTTTTAATGATGATTTTACTATTCTTTATATTAATATCACTTTTGTGCGAAGAAAGATGCCAAAAAAGAAGAAGAAGAAGAAGAAGAAGAAGAAGAAGAAGAAGAAGAAGAGCTGTGGTCGAATTGTTCAACGATTCTTGGTATTTCTCGAGCCACTTTGGTATCCATTTCATTGTTTGACGAATGATTTCAATGTTGAGCCTACAGTCGTTACAACTTAGTTCTGTGTATTGCATAAACTCTCGAATTCAACGTAACTTTTAGGCATATGTAGCACCGAAATCAGTGTCTTAGGTGTGTATTGCATACACTCTAATTTGACATAATACTCTATAAATCACACCATTCACATAGTGTTTGCTGCAGATGCAACTTTAAGGCATATGCAGCATTCTGTGGTGGTGGAGCATGTGGCCTTTGCTATTTGTGGATAAAAAGTTAGAAAAAAAAAGTGGATTGGGTTCTCTGTGTTGGCCTTTCAAAATTTCTCCTTTTCGTCTCCTAAAGTCAATTATGTTGGGCGAGAGATGCTAAAATATTTATTAGTCCTTGACCCCACTGCCAAATTTTCGGGTTGGCATGCAGAGGTAGACAATGCAACCATTGCCCTTTATTTTGTGGCTACATGTATTCGTGTACTCTGGCTGGCGCGTCTCCAAACACAAGATTATTATTCATACGACACGAAATATCGACTAGATTATATATGGTAAAAACGTGATCGAAGGGGTGGAAGATTCTAAGTCCTGATAGGACGCCAACATAGTAATAATATATTTTTATGGTTATTATGAAATTATGGAAAGTAAGAATCCTATTATGAGAATATTTCCTAAATATGGAGATTGGGTATAATTAGAAGATTTAATCTCACCTTATGAAAGAATCCTACTAATTGGTGGATAAGTCACAACAATCTTATAAATAGGGGACAAATTACAATAATCTTACAAATAGGGGATTCAGGCCCTTATTTCACAAGCTGAACAACTCTCTATCTCTCTTAGGCCTTCTATATCTCTCTCTTTTTATCATGAATCATGGAGCATATATTATTCTCTATTTACGAATAATTCTCTCATCTCTAATTATTATTTATGGATTATGGATTTATGGTGACCTCTCCTCTTGGAGACTCTCTAAGGAGAGGCGAGCTATTATGGTTTACCAACTCGGCTCTGAGTGGTTGCTCGACATTGGGTGTTGGGCTTTATGATTTCTAGACCCGAACGAGCTAATAATGGATGGTATTGTGGGGTCACAGCAAATTATGGTTTCAATGGATTTTGGGGTATTTTATGAATTTTGATCTCTCGCACTCGCTAACTTAAGCATCGGAGGCTTACGCCGGGGCCGTCCACAGCCCTGGTGTTAGGTGTTGTTTTGAAGGATTAATTAGGTCGCTGTAGCATAATTTGAAAATTCTCAAGTTTCTGATCTCTTATTTGAGGTTAGTACCCGTATTCTTGGTTACCAATCCTTTTGGTTTTATCAAGTGGCGCCGCATGTGGGAAAGAGGGACATCGAGTACTTGAGCAAAAGACGTGAGAATACACAATTTTCGTAGGTCTAAAATCTAACTGCGCTATAAATTTGAAAAATCGTTTTCTAATGTTTCAACTGTTGGATCGCATTAAAGTTTTTACAACAATAAACTCGTTGGATCAAGCCAAATTTTGATATATTATTTCAAACACATACGAGTTCAATCTGAATGGTGGATATTTGAATATGAGTTCAGAAAAATCCTATAACGAATTTTGAACAGAGCTGATCCTGTTTTCTAAAATTGTTTGTCTAATTTCTTTTAAAAACTAAATTATGCGTAATCTAACCGTTGGATGAAACTGAATTCTGGATATAATATTTACGAGATATAGTGGTTAAATTTGGACGGTGGTGGAGATCGAGTTTGGAGGTTTGTGGGTGCGAGTAAGGGTTGCGATGCTCGCATCTTACTTATCGATTATTTTATGATCACATACTAACGGATTGAGTGCAGGTCTATTTGTTTAGTTTGTATTAATTTTAGTTTTTAAGGGTTACTCTATGTTTGACTGAAATTTAACCCGGGAATGGTCAATTCAAACAAACGCGTTGAGGTCGTCTGTCCAAATATTCAAGATTGATTTATTTTGTTACTCGAAATCTAAGGCGTAAGTGGGTGCGAGTAAGGGTTGCGATACTCGCATCTTACTTATATATTATTTTATGATCATATACTAACGGATTGAGTGCAGGTCTATTTGTTTAGTTCGTATTAATTTTAGTTTTTAAGAGTTACTCTATGTTTGCCTGAAATTTAACCCGGCAATGGTCAATTCAAACAAACGCGTTGAGGTCGTCTGTCCAAATATTCAAGGTTGATTTATTTTGTTGTTCGAAATCTGAGGCGCAAGGTCGCGTATCAACCAAACGCAACAAAATATTCAAAGTTCAAGAAAAGTATTTATTTTGTTTTAAAATCGAAAATATGCAAACTGGGGTCATATACGTCAATAATAGGTATAGATTGTGATGGTTTGATGTGATTAATGGGGATGGTATGATTTGGTTAATTGATTTGGTTGACATATAGCGGACTTGCTTATTGAATTTACTTATATGGGGATAAGCATATGGTTCTATGTGGTTTAATTTTTGACTGAAGGGACTTATTTAATTCTATATAATTATGGGGATGCGCATAATAATGAAAAAGTACTCTAATAAAGATAAATAAGATGAGTCTTGGCTAAAGATTAAACGCTTATCAACTCCCAAGGTGCTTGAATGAGTAGGTTCATGAAAACACACTAAGAGTTGCCCATCCTTGCAAATTCCCGTATGAAACTACTGCATTGCCACACTTCAATGAAATGGTAATAACTCACTCTTGAATTATCATTTTTGAGATCCGACTTTTGTATTGGAAACTAGACTCGTAGGGATTTCCATTGGTATATAGTTTATTTTTTTTAATATATTACCAATCAAAGCAGTTAAATCTTTAAAGTTGGTATATGTGCTGAAAACTCCCCTTTCAGTTTATTTGATCCTATATGGCTTAATGGTGATATGGTGCTTCTAGTTATGGGAAAGGGAAATGCTTGGTTTTCAATGTATGTTTGACTAGGTTTGCAATGAATATATTTGATTAACATATTCTTTATTGTTTGGTTATGTGCTTGCGATTATGTTTGATTAACATATTCTTTTACTTGGTTGATTATGAATCTATGTGGATATGTCTGATTAACATATTCTTGGCTTATTTGATTTCTTAAGCTCTCTAGAGAATATGGATATATTCTAATGTGTTTTATTTGGATTAATATGGTATATGGTTTTGTATTGATGTAAGGGGAATAAATTATACTATTTATAATAATGGTTTTGAAAATTGGCTTGCCTCCAGCTCGCCTCACAGACTGGAGCAATTATATGAGTTTCAATGTACAGGTTCATGGAGGATTAATTGGACCCACAAGATTAATTTAGTTTTTATGGGCGGTTAATTTATGAGTTGCCCAACATAGAACTCGGAGATGGTCAACTCAATGTGAAGAGGTCTCCAATATTTAAGGCCATATACCTGGTCGCGCGTCCAAACTTTCACAAAAAGGTGATCGTGAAATTATGCTACCTGAAAATAAAAAGGTCACGCAGTTGGATATTCGAAGAGAGGTAGATTTTCCTATGGAATCGATATGACTATATATCAGGTACGCCCATTTAAATCTCACAAAAGAGAGGGTTTTATATTTTCTTGATTTGTGATTCATGTACCCTTAGGGGCGAAAACCTATTTGTGATTAATGTACCCTCACAGGCGGATGTCTATTTATAATAAATAATGGAGATTTTGGGTTTATGGTTTTATGGTCTCAACGACCACGTTACGGTCTCCGCGACCTCGTTACGGTCTCTGCGACCTCATTACGGTCACATACGACCTCATTATATATAACAAAGTATGGCTTTGTGGTGATGAAAATGTTTAAGCCTCAAACGTCCAGAGATTTGATAAATGTGTTTAAGCCTCAATGGCTTGAGATTTTATAAAATGGTTTAAGCCTCGATGGCTGGAGATTTTATGGTAATTGGTATGGCTCGACGCTTTCATTAGGTCGGCAGCTGAATCGTATACCCTCAGGGGCAGACATTTATTCATATATCCTTATGGGAGAGTACTTATGCATAACTTATTGTGCCCTTCGGGGCGGATAGTTTTTTTGTTACCTCTCGGGGCGGATAGTTGTTTTATTACCCTTCGGGGCGGATGGTTGTTTTACTACCCTTCAGGGCGGATGGTTGTTTTCTTACTCTTCGGGGCGTACATCTAATTATTACCCTCATGGGCGGAATTTTAATATTATACCCTCCGGGGCGAAATTTTACTATTGTACCCTCCGGGGCGAATATTTATTTACGATAAATAATGGATATTTTGGGAACATTTTACAGCTTTTATGGTTTTTCGAATGGTTAAATAAGGAATATGTTCTTCGTGACTTTAGGTATGTCTGGTTTACATACTCGAGGTCGTTTCTGGGAAAGATATGTTTGACTTACATACTTGAGGTCGCTTATGGGAAGGATATGTTTGACTTACGTATTTTTCCCATATTTTATAATTTTTTGTGCCTTAGAACATATTTGACTTATATGTTCCTTTATGTGAGTTAGGTTCAGCTTCTCTTGGCTAATTTTATATAGCTTATAATTTGCTGGGGTTTTGTGGTTTTTGATTCGAGCATGTTTGATTTACATGTTCTTGGCAGACTTTGTGCTTGTTATTTTGTTTGATTGATCTTGCGACCTATGTGCAAAACAGGATTACTTAGCATTTCCTTTAACATGTTGCTGATAGATAACCTGGTTGAACTACTTTATTGCATTAACTTGGGGGGGACTACGTAGGTTTCTTGGTCATCTTTGGTTTAATTTTGTTGACGCGATTTGGTTGCTTCATCTTGTTTACATTATTCGAACATGGGGGACTGAGTGGTTTTCCTAGTCCCATGATATTGTTATATGGTTGCACCTGGGTTGTGTATGGTCAAAATGTTTTGTTTGAAATTATCCAAACTTGGGGAATGAATGGTTTTTCTTGGTCATGTGTGGTTTTATATGGTTATGGTTTACTATGGTTCTTCCTGGTTTAGTGTATGGTGATCTCTCTCAATTCAACCACCTTATCTTAAGTTAGTGGATATGTAAATATTTATGGTAAATTGGGTAAGCAACCTCATTTTTCGGAAGGAGCATTCTTTCTGGGAGCTGAGCGAGCTGTTTGTGGGGCCAACAACCTCTCATATAAGAGTGGCGAGCTCTTATGGGAGGTGGCGAGCTTTTGTCAGATGAATGGTATTATAACAGCTCGGTTGAGCTGGGTTGAATTAGTCATTCTTTTTTTCTTTTGGCTAAATAAAATAATAACGCGGAAATGAAAAGACTTTTTTTTTTGATCGTGACCAAAATTTTCTCATGAGATATTATAATAATAGCAAAAGTTGATCTATATAATTACTTGAGAATTTTTATTATTATTATTATTATTATTATTATTATTATTATTATTATTATTATTATTATTATTATTATTATTATTATTATTATTATTATTATTTTCAAAAGACCTTGGCTACATTTAAAATATAACAAGAGTTCTCAAAAGGTGTTTGGCGAGTTAAACAAAAGTTTAAAGAAATTCAACACATAAAACCAAGGTATAAGAGATGGAAAATCACGAGTGTTATAAACCACTCACCTTTTGAAATATTTCATTATCAAAATAAAATCATGCATGACTTGTAAATATAAATCATGTGAAGAAACTTTTCATGTGATCATGACATGCAAATGTGGTTTTTGAAATTTTGCACCCATGGCATAAAAATATGAATTTTTAAAATAGTGTACCCTTAACATAAAAATATGAATTTTTGAAATAATGCACTTGATATGAAATCTTGGATCTTGTAATGTAACTTAACATGAAAATGAAATTTTGGTGATAATGGTTCATGACCCACATTAAATGAGAATTTCAATTGTGCACTTTATAAACATAATGCATAATTTGTAGAAGTCAAACAAACAGTGCACTAAATTTGTAAAGATATGAATTTGTGAAATATGTATAATGAAGTCATCAATGCATGAAATGAGGTAATGTAATGAATTGTGTATACCTTGGGGAAACCGGCGAGATATGACGAAGGTGGATGGTAATAGTACTATAAATATATATATATATATATATGTTTATATATATATATATATATATATATATATATATATATATATATTAATCTTGCAAACAAAAAATAAACGAGTCTACAGAAACGAGCTCGCTCTGATACCACTATGTAATGCCCCGATTTTGATAAAACAAAAATGTATTTTGTATTTTAAAATAATTAAAGTAGATTTGGCGTTACGTACATATCAGTTTTTCTAATCAAAAGAAAATAGAGAATTTTATAAATCATTGCAATGACCTACTTTTAAAATTGTAATAAGAAAATAATACAATTTCTATTAGTTTTAAATTGATAGATAAAAGTAGAATCGTCTTGAGTTTAAATCACTTTGCAATGACCCACTTTTAAAATGGTATAATATAATATAGACTTTAAGTTTAGAAATAATTTTCAGCACCTCGAAATCATAACTTCTAGGCCCCCTTTTTAAAATGGAACTTTTAGGCCTCATTTCAAAAATAAATAAATAACCAAAAGTAGGATATAAATAGAGATATCCAAATTATAAACTCATATCACTTTAAAAACACAAGTAGGGATATCAACATTTATAAATTGTCCCCCACGCTTTCGCTGCGCTACTTTGATTTATACCCTTTCAAAATAAACGCAGACAATGATAAAGAGAATTACTTGTAATATGAACCAAAAATGTCGAACTAGAAGTCAAATCGACATAATTTAAATTATTGAAATTATACATAGTAAATCATCCACCTCCAACGTCACTCGTTGCTCGGTCTCCTCAACATGAAATTGTTAATGATAGGGTGAGCTTTCCACTAGCTCAGTAGTTACACCGACATATCTCACGCAAAATTATACAACTTAGAAATAGCACATTGAACCATAGAATTCATAATTTTAACGTAGAAGACAGTTGACTGCAGCTAAAACGCGGCGGGTTTCCCCGATGACCCTTTTCCCCGGTCATAGGCACCTTAGGCCCCTGGTTTTAATCATTGGATATAGCACGCTGGGATAAACCCAATGACCCTTTTCCCCGGTCACGGACAACTTTTGCGGTCCACGACTATATTAATTTATAAACAGAGAATTTCATGATATACATTGCACATAGATTTGAGCACATAGAATTTAACACAAGACAAGTCGGTGGTCCCTACCTCGTATTAATGTCGTGGTAAATTGAATGATATGCACTTGTTGAATTCTAAGTCCCCTTATTGCTCGTAATTTGAATGTAATGAACTTTGATGAATGTCATGAGTGAATGCTTAGTAAATCATCGATTCTTTGCCTACATAAAAAAATAAAACATTCGAACGTGACTTTTGTATATTTGAACTTGGATAGTTGAAGTCGACAATAATTAGAATAAAATTGAATTTAATTGAAAACCATCATCATCAATTCGGAAATTAAGGGTTAAATGGCGGAATGAACTAAAATTAAGGTGTAGATATATAATTACCTTTAAATGGTGGGACAAAATGGCTGAATTGATATTTCATAAGTTTGAGGGGATGAATTTAGAACTTTGGGTAAACTGTGGGTTAACTTGAAAAGGATGGCAAAGGTCTGGGGGTCAATTGAAAAGGGGTTAAATCTTCTGGGGGTTGTTGTGGAATTTCTGGGAACTTGCTAGGTATAAAAGACCACACCCAGCCCCTTTTTCTCCTCAATCTCGTCTCTCCTTTCTTTCTCTCTCCCACACCATAAAAATCGGCCAGCGCAGCATCCCGTCCTCCATCGGTCGGCGGCGGGAGAAACACACAACAACTACAGGCGGCGTAGGCAACCACCCGCAGTGGCAGACGGTGATGTCCAGGTGTAGTTAATTTCTTCTCCGAATTGGGATCGCCAACGGTGAAGTTGGCGCAGCACCGGCGGAGGCAGGCGAAGCGGCGTTGTCCTCCGGTGACCGCAACTGCTGGGCTCGATTGGTTTTGCACAGGCGGCATGAACCACGGCAGCTTCGGCCGGATTTGGGTACGATCGGTTCTCCTTCCTCAAATCTAAAATCGACATTCACCGATCGGCACCAGCAAAACGGCGGCGAAGGCGACAATCGGTCGGGTCCTTCTCGTTTGATTGCCCGTACGACAGTGGCTCGGTGAACGGCGGCAGTGGGTCAACGTGGGGTGGCTTCGGTTGGTCTTGTGTGGGCGGTGTTGCCATCTTTTCTGAGACGGCAGTGGCTCAACATGGAGAGGGTTTGGTTTGTCGGTGGAAGGCGCTGAGGCGGCGATTTGGATCAGGTCGGTCGGACCGCAGTTGATTTGGATGGTGGCGGCATTGAGATCGTGGCCACTGGTGTCGATTCGGCCGGTGGTTGCGAAATCGGAGGTGTGGAGTGGCGATTTGAATTTAAGGGTGTTGGGCAGCAGGTGTGGAGTTGGTTCGGTGATCCGGTGGTGTGGGTGGTGGTATTGAAATCGTGGGCCGATAGTGTGGCAATATATCGCAGCAAAGTCGGGCTGGGGATTGAGAACCGATGGGTTATTAGGTCTCGTCAAATTTCGGGACTCGGCCGATTTGGGCGATGTTGCTGTGGCTGTAGTTTTTTGGGGAAGTTTGGTTTAGTTTAGAAAGAAATTGATGGTTGTTGCAGTTCTTTGGGCCTGGAAACGGGGTTGGTGATTCTGTGATGTTGGCGGGGTGATGGTTTGGGATTCGTGGTCGGGACGGTTAGAGATCGGCTGCCCATCCGGTTACGATGGCTGCTGGAAATTTAGATTGTTGGTGTTCATTCAGAAAATTCAGAAAAACAACAGTGGTTTACCTAATGCGGCCGTGTAATCAGAGTTGTGAAAAAAAAACTTAAAAAGTGTTGTATTTGTTTATAAACCAGTGATAGTTTTAATTATGGAAGGTTGGGGCTGAGGTTTAGTGGGCTCGGGCTAGTCATTTGGGCTCATTTTCAAGTCCAAAAAAAATAATCGATTTACTAGACGACTTAAGTTTTAAACCGAATAATTCCGTGAACGACCCAATAGTACTTTAAATAACTAAGGTTGACTCTGAAGAGGTGTCATGAGGGTGGCCTCCTCTGGAGTGGGGTGAGCTCTGGAAGACTCGCCTGCTGGGCCCTTCGAGCCTCCTCCTGTAGCCTTCTGGGCCCTGGCCATCTTCGCTTGCAGCATACTTACTAAAAAATAAATAATAATAAAAAATAATAACAGAAGGAAAATCAAGCCAGGTCATTTCAAAAGTATACCAATACGAGGGCAATTTTCTCATCCAGATCTTGCGACCTATCACTTCGGGATAAGCGCGTTTGGGGATGCAGAAAGCTAATGGGCTCAGTTGGAAAACCCAGTCTCCCGAGCTATGGACGAAGAAGAACTTCTTCTTCCAGGCCTTGTGAGATGTGGGAAGACCTATTAAGAAATGAACATCAGTCCGCCCAGAGAGGTAGAAGAAAACAGAGGTGCTTTTGGCCTAAAACATAGAAAAGAAAAGTTGGGCCGTAGGGGTGATCCCGGCGTACTGGGCCGCCAGATGAAATCCGGCCATAACACGAAAGGCATTGGGCAAGAATTATTGAACAGGAATATGATATAATCTTGAAATAGATTGTACAAAAGGATGGACGGGCAAGCTTAATCCCACGTAGAATTGATCTACGAAAAAGGTAAGGTGACCGGCGGGGGGCGAAGATGCCCTCTCAACGGGCGCTGGATTGGTAAAGGAAAACGCGTCGGAGATAGGGAATTTGGCACGGATATCCCTGAGAGTTTGGTTACTAACGATGGAGGCTAGGTTATCGGAGGAAGAAGGAGGTGGCACGGGCGGCCCCCTTGCCGGAGCCATCGCGTATGAATCAGCAGAAGATAAGTTTACAGTTGAGGTAAAATTCACCGGAGTCGCCGGTGAATCCTCCCTGACAGAGTTAGTTTGGGAAGAAGAGGATGACATAATTAAAAGATTATGTGAGAGTCAAAGAGGGTAGCTGGTGACGAGTGCTTGAGAAATTAGATGAAGATTAATGGAGTTGCAGAAGATCACCGGAGAATTCAAAAAGAGAAAGAAGAGGCCTTAAAAGGTTATGAAAATAGGAATTGAAAAGTGAGTCTGAAAAGAGAAACTTGGAGGGGTAGAAGGGAAAAGGATCAATTTCAAAAACGGAAATCGAAGGGGCAGGAATTGATGGGATCCCCGCATTTAATGCAAACAGTACTTTGAGTGCTGCGCTGGAGCGTCAAACGACCTAGGTCAAATCATACGCCACCCACTTGTCAGAGTAGACGTGCAGAATGAGGACCGTTTGAGAAAGCAAACCGACACCACTAAGGCCAATAATTAGGGCTGTTTGGCAAGCGGATATCTCGGGATTCTCCCAGTACGAGAAGTAATAAAAAACAGAACGGCCTCATTTATTTCGAAAGAGCTTGGGGATATTACCGATCTACCCCAACTGTTTGGGGGGAGGAGTTGATAGGGCAACATATATACCAGACCTGGTTTGGGGTAGCTCTGACTCAGAATAATTAGATAAATTAAGAGAGGGCTAGAACAACTCTGTCTTAACAAAAGATCTAATTAACCCTCCAGATAAAACAGAATGTTAGAAAGAGGAGGTTATTGCTTGAAAATCCCCGACTTAGCTATCTTAAAGGGCACTAAAAGTTTGGAGATTATACCAAGCTGAAGTCCCAGGGACTGAAATTTAACCTGGTTTGGGTAAAAGACCTGGTTGAGTCCCCTGAGGAATAGGGCTCGTCCTCATTATTGCAAGAGTTGACCTTTTTGAACAGCAGGGACAAAAAGAAAGAAGAGCCGGATTGCGACAGTTCTGGTTCCTCGAACTATGCTGGAACCCTAGAGAGCTGAGATAATACGGACTGGGTCAGATCTGGAACAATGATGACTTGACTAGAGCCAAGTCTGATATTAATACCGAGGTAATACAGGAGAAGGAAATAAGGAAGGCTTGGGACAGGGGAGACTGTTTCCTAGATTCCCGGCAAAGGGACAAGTGGGACCACTTCTCAGAATTGGTTGCCAAAACAACCCTTGATTCGTGGCGTGTGCTCCTGGGATCCCGGCTGGGGTCCCCCATTGGGAGAAACTATAAATATCTCATCCCCAAGGCTGAGAGAGGTATGTCATTCTCTTGAGAATTCTTGCTTTCTTTTTGGAAAACACCTCAAACTCTTACTGAATTAAGCATCGGAGAGGTTTCCACCGGAAAATCACCGGTGGTCCTTTCTAACTTGTGTTTGTGGTACAGATCAGGCGGGTGTTCAAGGTTTTAGGCATTCTTAACCGTTGGCCATTTTTTGGGCCGAAACAATTGGCGCCGTATGTCGGAAGGGGATCAAGCTAAGACATGAGGTTTTCTTTTCATTTTATGGCTTAAGACGGTTTACGACGGAACCTGGTTGGAGAGCTCGGCCGAACCCCCAGTTCTGCTGTGCCGTGGGGAATGCCCAGGTCGGCAGATACGTCGGCGATGGGGCCAGCAGGGACAGCACCGCCGGCAGCGGCTGCGCCAGGCGCTACGCCGCCTCCACTCGATAGATCTGTGCCAACTACTGGTGGTTTATTCAATGAATCCTTCCTCAGGCAGCTCTCGGAGCTCATCGGCAAAGCCGTGGAGACGGCGGTGGAAAAGAAGTTTGCAGAGATATCGACGCTGCCATCCAACACACCACCGACAAGACCTGTCCCAGTGGCAAGAATTGAACCATTACGAGGCCAGCGCACGGATAGGACTCCTCTACAGGACAAGGAAGAGCACTGCTCTACTTCTGATACTGAGATATCAAGCCAGGCCAATCCAGGTCCAGCTGAGCAGATGCAGAGTTTGCAAAAAGAGGTGCGGGAATTCAAGAAAAAGCTGACGAATACTGGTGCGGCACCAGCACGGCGGGGTACCCCATTCACTGAGGAGGTGATGCGTGACGATGTGCCGGCTTCATATCGCTCCCTAGGCTTTGAATACAATGGGACCACAGATCCCTGGGATCACCTGAGCCGATTCGAGACTGCGACAGCTCTGCATAAATTATCGGATGCGGTTATGTGTAGAGTTTTTCCAATGACTTTCATTAAAACAGCCCAGCTCTGGTTTAGCCAGTTACCGCCGAAGTCTATCAGCAACTTCGACGAATTCAGCTCGGCCTTCCTGCACCAGTTCACGAGCTGCAGGAAGTATCAAAAAATGTCGCTCGAGCTTTTCAACTTGAAGCAGAAAGAGAAAGAGCCTACGCGCCTACATCAATAGGTTTACAATGGCTAAGTTGGAAGTGCCTTCCGCGTCAGAGGAGCTGTTGGTGAACGCCCTGGCGCAAGGTTTGAGGAGAGGGGAGTTTTTCCAGTCCCTAGTAGTGAAACCAGCCCTAAAATTTGGAGAGCTCTTGGAGAGAGCCGAGAAGTATATTCACTTGAAGGAAGCGTTGAAGCTCAAGGAGGAAGGAGAGAAGAAGAGAGAAAGGTATGACAGAGATGACAGGGTGGCGGTAAAGAAGCCCAGGCCAGATCTGACTACAGGCAGACCTCGGTTCGATAGGTACACTCCTTTGGCAATTCCTCAGGGAGAGATATTGCAGGCAATAGAGCGACATCCAGAGCTGAAGTGGCCTAAGACCTATTCCCAAAAGCCGAGGAAGAAAAGGTCAGATTGGTTTTTCCGTTTCCATAATGAATACGGGCACAGTACTGACGAATGTACACATCTGAAGGACGAATTAGAAAGAATGATCGAGGCAGGGCATTTAAAAGAATATGTCCGCATGAGAAAGGAAGAAACCAGATCTAGTCGTAACAGCTACAATCTTGCTCCGCAGAGCAAGAGAGATCAGGACAGGGGGAGAGCGAACGGAAGAAGATCTGATCAAGCCCAGGTTATTCATGGGGAAATCCAGATGATCACTGGTGGTGAGTTGGAGGAGCACTCTAGGAGGACGCAACATAATTATGTTTGGGCTGCTAAAGACTTGATCAAAAGGTCGCGAGAGGTTGGACAGATGGCGTCTACGTCGAATATTTGTTTCGGGTCAGAGGACGGTGATGGCATATTAGCCCCGCACATGGATGCTTTAGTCATAATGGCTACTATTGCCAACTATACTGTGTGAAGAAATTTTGTGGATACGGGGAGCTCTGCCGACATCCTGTTTTTTGATTGCTTTAAAAAGCTGAAACTGGATGTCGAGCTCGAGGAGGTGACTACCTCCCTAGTAGGGTTTGCAGGGGGCGCCTTGAGGCCATTAGGAGCGGTTAGGCTCCTTGTTACTTTGGGAGAAGAGACATACCGCGTGACCAGGGTGGTGCATTTCTTAGTGGTGGATGCGCCATCCTCTTATAATATTATGCTTGGCCGACCTTCTCTAAGTAAGTTCCAAGCTGTAATCTCAGTCTTTCGCATGAAGATTAAATTCCCCACCGAGGATGGAACTGGTGAGGTGAGAGGGGACCAGTATGCGTCGCGACAGACGTATGTTGAATGTGTGAGGCGGAATAGTGAGGAAGAGAGGTTGAGTAAAAAAGCTCGGGTAGAGCATCCTTGGCAAGATCTGGCAAGAAGAGAGGAGGGGTTGATGTTGGTGGAGGTTGTCCCAGGCGATGAAAGTCGAGTTCTTCGCTTGGGAACGACGCTTAGCCCGGAGGTCTTGACAGACCTTGTGATGTTGTTGAGAGAAAGTGAGGATGTTTTCGCATGGTCTCCCCAAGATCTGGTAGGGATCGACCCAGAGGTCGCTGAACACCACCTCAATATTAGCCCAGGCGTGAAGCCAATCAAGCAGAAAAAGCATAATTTCGGGCCTAAGAAGATGGCCATTATAGAGGCTGAGGTGGATAAGCTTTTGAAAGCGAGGCATATCCAGGAAATACAATTTCCAGAATGGCTTTCCAATGCGGTTTTGGTCCCAAAGACGGATGATTGGCGGATGTGTATAGATTTTCGAGATTTAAACCACGCCTGTCCGAAGGACCACTATCCCTTGCCAAGGATCGACCAGCTCGTCGATTCTACCTCTGGGTGTGAGCTCTTGAGCATGATGGATGCCTCGCAAGGGTATCACCATATTAGGCTGGCAAGAGAGGACTGGAAGCGTGTTAGCTTTATAATCCCTAAAGGGACGTACTGTTACGTGGTTATGCCTTTTGGCCTCAAAAATGTGGGTGCTACCTACCAGCTTCTGGTGGACAAAATGTTCAAGAGTCAGCTCGGTCGGAACATGGAGGTTTACGTGGACGATATGCTAGTCAAGAGCAGGAAGGCAACGTCGCATGTGGATGACTTGAGGGAGACCTTTGATACCTTGCACAGGTATAGGATGAAGCTTAACCATAAGATAAATTAAGAGAGGGCTAGAACAACTCTGTCTTAAAGAAAGATCTAATTAACCCTCCAGATAAAACAGAATGTTAGAAAGAGGAGGTTATCGCTTGAAGATCCCTGACTTAGCTATCTTAAAGGGCACTAAAAGTTTGGAGATTATACCAAGATGAAGTCCCAGGGACTGAAGTTTAACCTGGCCTAGGTAAAAGACCTGGTTGAGTCCCCTGAGGAATAGGGCTCGTCCTCATTATAGCAAGAGTTTACCTGTTTGAACGGCAGGGACAAAAGGAAAGAAGAGCCGGATTGCGACAGTTCTGGTTCCTTGAACTCTGCTGGAACCCTAGAGAGCTGAGATAATACGGACTGGGTCAGATCTGGAACAATGAAGACCTGACTAGAGCCAAGTCTGATATTAATACCGAGGTAATACAGGAGAAGGAAATAAGGAAGGCTTGGGACAGGGGAGACTGTTTCCTAGATTCACGGCAAAGGGACAAGTGGGATCACTTGTCAGAATTGGTTGCCAAAATGGCCCTTGATTCGCGGCGTGTGCTCCTGGGATCCCGGCTGGAGTCCCCCACTGGGAGAAACTATAACTATCTCAACCCCAAGGCTGAGAGAGGTATGTCATTCTCTTGAGCATTCTTGCTTTCTTTCTGGAAAACACCTCAAACGCTTACTGACTTAAGCATCGGAGAGGTTTCCACCGGAAAATCACCGGTGGTCCTTTCTAACTTGTATTTGTGGTGCAGATCAGGCGGGTGTTCAAGGTTTTAGGCGTTCTCAACCGTTTGCCATTTTTTGGGCTGAAACAACAGGAAAATTACTGACATTAGATTGTATCACACTTCCTCCCAAATGATGTGACAATAAAACAAGGATAGATGACAATAAAAAAAGGATAGATTACCATGAATGCCACACTGCACCATCATTTCCACCACTACAGTCCAAAGTAATCTGAAACATCTACAATTACTAATGGTGTTTGTTCCTACCCACAAGTTAAGATTCCTGGTGGTAGTGCATCAATACAAATGTCAAATAAATGCACTTTTAATCTTTGTTTTTCTAAAATTGTAAATATGACCTTTATAACTTTCTTGTTGTAAAATTTGTAATATAACTTCACGATTGAAAAGGCCAATAAGAATCAATTATATATAGGTTTTGAAATACACATTATACTAGTTTTATTCTTAGTACTAGAAGAATCAATAATGTTATATCCCAACTCAAAATCTAAAATTCCAAATACCACATATAAAACTCCAATGATGGAGACTGAGAAAGTGAATCAGAATAACCACCTTTAATTAGAGCAATGCGCACTAGAAGAGACTGGTCAATCACCGCCTTAACCTGAAATGCACCGGAACTCGAAATACATCCGCCGGATCAGCCACCTCCTACACCTAAAATACAACAGAAATTCAAAGGAGACTATAAAACAGCTGAGGAATTGTTGCAATTTGAGTAATGGAGTGCGTGCGTGCAAGAGATATTGGAGGAGATGAATTGAATTGCTCGAATTAAATGACAACAAATTCTAAGAAGATAAAAAAACCCTCATGTCCATAGATAGAACATCAAGTCGCTTAACATCATAAATATCTAGAACAACTTTAACAGCACCCCTTTCAAGTTCAGGTCTAGGATCCTTTTTCTGCAAAGAGATAATCATTCATGTGAGCTAGAGATGGAAAGTCCAATATAATCATTCCATGTCACCACCAAGAAGCTAAACCAATTCCAAAAAGGTGTGAAATAACTACCCTTGTAATTTCTAAAAAATAAACTATATATCCTGGTGAATGACTTGAGAGCTAATTGTGCAGTTTATAGTGAAAGCACTAACCATCTATCTATTTCCATCAGATTTCACCTCTGCCACTAATTATCCATTAAAGGGGAAAGGAAAAGAAAATTTAAGAAATATACAAAATAATGTATAGTTATAGAAATTCCAAAATAATGAATTCTAAAAAAAGGAAATAAAAAATGTAAAGATAATATAATATTTGAAAAAACTCGGCAATTTTCAGTGAGAACATTGCCAGTGGAATTCCGATGAGATTGTTTCACCTGGTGGATTGTCATTTTGATCGCCACTCCGGCGAGAAGTTCTCCACTTGCCTATGTGCCGCTGGAACGTATAGCGGTGCGTTTGGATTGAGCGATGATCTTGCGCTGGATACTAGAGACATGATTCAAAGTGTTGTTTAAATCAAAATCACCTGATGAGATGTGATCGAAGATTTCTTAGCAATCTAAGAAATCGTCTCCACAATAGTACGTAGTCGATTGTAGAGCGGTAAGGTTTTACCGAGTCGTGTATCTCGAGGATAGATGTTATCGGCGGTCGGTATTTTTTACTTACTCTCTTGTTAATCTTAGTTACACTAATCTACACTAGGAAAACATTAAGTCATTAGTAAGATTTGAGTTTTATGCTAAAGCTTGAATTGAAATGAAGACTTGAAGATTTCTAACTAAGGCATGAAAATGGAAATTAAAGCTTGCTTGAAATTAACTAATTTTAATGACATAAATGGAACCTAATTAACAACCCTACATAAATTAAGATCTACTAAACTAAGAAAGCTTGCAAATTTCAAAGGTAAAGTGGCGGGAAAAACAAAGTTTGAAATTGAAAAAGTCAAAGAGCATTAAATATAAAAAAGTCAAAGTTAGCAAAGAGGAAAGTCCCATATGTCTTTTGAAAACCCCCAAGTGTTGTTTATCTAAAAAGAGTAAAAAGCTTCAAGATGCTACAATGGAGTTTTGCAAGAACAAGAGCAAACTAAAAGATAAAAAGAGAAATTGAAGAACAATGAATAGAAAACAACATAAACCAAGGCCTAATAACCAACACAACAACAAGAACCATCAATAAATAATAACACATAGGAGTAAAGGGAAAGATTACTATCAATTTGCATTGAACACAAAAGCTTCAAGGCTAGATTACAACCTTCAAAAGAAAATTCAAACTTCAACACACCTAAGATCCACATATGAAGGAGGTGTCACCCTCTCCAACACTTGCTTAAGAATAGCTAACTAACTACTAACTAAAAACTAACTAACTAAGCTAAACTAAACTAGGGATTATAACTAGGTTTCTTGAGCAATGGAAATGAAAAAGGAGCTTAGAGGAGATAGAAAAAGTCCAAAACCACCAAGGAAGGGATAAGGTTGGTGGAGAAAGGGACTGGGCTATTTATACAAAAATGTAGGGGCAAAATCATCAAAACAGGTCAAAAACAACAAAAACTCATATGTTTCAGTCAATCGATTGACATCCAGTCGATCGACTGAAAGCTATTGATCGACTGCTTCGTCTTCAAATGTCAAACTCACTGTTTCACAGTCAATTTGGCATGGTTCAGTCGATCGACTGCATGTCGGCCGATCGACTGACGTGGCTGCTCCCAGCTCGGTTTTTCTCGTTTCCGCTCTAGCCGTCCGCCGATTGTCGTTCTTTACATGCGCTATATTCCCTTGCTTGTCCATTCCAATTCGAGTGAAGTGGGATGCCTCTAAATGTGCGCGGGCTCTGCTTGGTCATCCTATGGCCAAAAGTAAGAAAAAGAGTGAAAAACTTCGAAAACATCACAAAAAAACCGCGCAAATGATACAAAAACCTAAAACTAGCAAAATAGGCTAAAACGACTCCTAATACCCATAAATGCAAGCAATACACATGCAAACGCGACATAAAAAGGGTACAAAAAAATGCATACAAAAAAGGTACAAATCAAGATGAAACAAGCAAATTCAGTTTCTATACACTAAATGATTCTACATTAACAAAGATGCACTCAACAGTGACTAATATACATCAACTTTAAACTCAATCCAATCAATCTTGATGTGCATAGTAAAAATGAATCAAAATCAAAAACCTGTCGGTCAAAATTCTTCCAATGTGACAGTAAATGTATTTTCTGATCTCATGTTTCACCAATCAGAGGTAGATTCATATGTACAACATTACTTGGACAATAAACATGACATCAAGATTAAAAACAAATAGGTCTCTAATGTTCCAAAAATGTGATGCAACGAGATATCATACGAAGACTCGCCACTTTCTCAACAAAATGATGCAGCATAATATAGTGAGGAAAAAATGCAACTTTCATATCGAACCTCAAGCCTTCACAACAGTTGAAAGTTCTTAAATTTCAGAAATAACTAAAATGCTAACAATATATTTTCTACAGGACAAGGCTGGTGATTTTTCTCCACAAAGCAATTAATATTTGATATCCATAATAAACACGATGGCAGTAAAATCAAACAAACATAACTCATGAATTTGTCGATCTGATAAACACTAGATAACATCATTTCATACGTCCATGTTCATAAATAATTGCACATAGAACAAACAATGAAATGTAATAGCTTACTCCTCCCCATTGCGAGCTCTTATCAAATCTTTTCGGCCAAAGGACAACACAGAAACCCTCGTCGATGAGATCAAATAGTTGGAATTTATATACGAATGCTTCGTACTTCAAGTCGGCTGTCAGCTGTGGATAGTGGCCCAATAGATAGTGGCCAGCGTAGATTGTTCCCGGTTTTGCCATACTCCGCTTCCGACAAATTTGTGATCTCGAGCGCCAGGGCTCGGTCGTGGATTTGACGGCTGAGATCAAACTATGAACTTACAAAACTCACTATGATGTATTGGACACAAATCTAGAAGAAAATTAACAAGATTTCAACATTATATACAAAATATTGTGATGCAAAATGGCATATAGATGGATTGCAAATACAGAAGACAAAAACAAAGTACCATTATAGAACAAGAAAATCAACAATCGTATAAAGTCCATAATCATATGAGTATATGGGCACCTAATAAAACTTGTGACAAAAAACAATAATTCATATTAAAATTCTAGAACAAGAAATGTAAAGCAAGCTAAAAGTGTAAACCTAGAGATGAACAATCCACAGATATTGGCTCGCATATAACTTATAGGTGTGGATCTAGATTGGGATTTAGTTCAGTTTATACAACTCTGCATTTCCGCTGTCGATGATGGTATCACCGGGCCCATGTACGCGGAGAGGGCTGCGATGGTCTGGTCAACAAGCACGTGGGGTTTGACCAGGATGATGATCGAACGGGGTTTTTTGATGGAGAAGATGGAATCTTTGGGGTTGTAGTGGCCGGAGAGTGGATGCTGGCCCTCGCGGTGAGCGCGATCTAGGGTTTCGTCGACTTTGGAGGTGGTGCGATTGTAGACGAAGAATGGGCATCCTTTCTCGGCGATCTTGAGGGCGAGGTTTTGGCCCATTACAGCTAGACCTGCTAATCCGATTTGGGATAGCGCAACTGACTCTATTTTTTGTTTTGCTGCTGAAGATGAAGAATATTGTGGCAATGGCGGAGTGATAGATGAAAAGGAAAAAGGAAATGTTCAGATATTAGAGGGCTGCTTTAATCAATTTTTTTCTTCTTCTTTTTAATTTATGACTTGGAGAATGTGGATCGTCGGATGAGACACGAATCAACGGTCGAAACAACTTTCTTGAGCAAGATGAGGATCGGTGACATGGCAGACTACTATCTACGGCGGTTCTAGTAAAACCACCGTTAAATGTCATTACATTCACGGCGGTTCCAATGGAACCGCCATTAAATTCAGCGAACTAATTAAGGTATGAGCTAATTAACAAGTATTCATGGCGGTTCCTTAAGAACCGACATTAATTAGTTCAAATTTCACGTCGATTCTCTTAAAACTGCCGTAAAATGATGGATTCTACGGTGGTTATCTGGAAAACCGTCGTAAAAACATATTTAACGGTGGTTTTGCTGGAACTGCCGTGGATGCAGCGCCGTGGAATCCCTGTTCTGCAGTAGTAATGGGACGCGTATACGCTCAAGTCGGACAACGCATGAACCTTGTCAAGATTTCACAAATCAGAAACTCAAAATCACCCATTGTACATGACCAAACAAGAATCGAAAGAGGCCCTTGTTTTGGGTTGTAAAGTTGGCTATTTGGTAAGGTGTGGAATATTAGGATATAGTGGCTAACACACGATCAAACGTGATCAATTACACAGGAAACCCTAACTTCTTGATCTCGAAACTTATAATCACTTCACCCTTCCAAAATTACAAAAAACTTCATTCAAAACCAAATTTTTCGACATTTATTTCACAACACTTAGAAGCTTTTTGAATTTGATTCTTTTTGCTAAACTTAGCCTTTCTAAACATTAGGCTTTTCTCTTAAACGCACGCTTTAGCACTTTTCGTGATTTGTATTAGAGTTTATTTATTTTTCTTCTTTTTATTTTTTTTATATATATAAGAGACTCAAAACCCAAAACCCACAATTGATTTACCACATATTTATAGTCATCTAACAACATACACTCTTACCTCACAACTAAGGAAGATATAAGAGCTAAAATCGATCTCGGCTAACAAGAAACGAGGTATAGGCTCAAGGGGGCTAAATTTAGATTTTTAAGTAGCTTATATATTTGTATATGGCCAGAATAAGGGTGATATATGTGCCTCGAGGTCATTTCCAAATTCAATCATGTACGAGCAAAATCAAGCCACCTTAATGCAATTTCAATAAAAATGCAAGCAAAACCGATAATTCACACAAGGCTACTCACTAGTTTGCACTGGGTTTTGGAAGACATAATCAAAAGAGATTTTAGAACGTTTCAATATTTTCACGAGTAAATATTGAGTATATATATAGGCGGGTTTTGGACGAAGCAAAAATTCAACTCCTTACACAAGAGGGCATATACATGTAAAAATCCAAAAAGTAAGATATTCAAACTTCTAAGCATGTGGTAATTGCTCAAAAATGTAATAAACTCACACAAGACACAAAAAATGACTCAACCATATAAACGCGCAATTAGTAAGCGTCACTTCTCCAAGAATGCATCACTTCGCCAAGGCTCGAGTTAATAAAGACAAATCATGCTTTGTGAAACCCAGACCCTAACCACCTACCCACCCCACACTTAGACCATGTAATACCCTTATTGCATTTTAATGAAAAATAAGTAAAAGGAGGGTGAGATAGAAGCTTCCTTAACCAAGAGAGTTTGGGTCGAGCTCGGTGGGTTCCACTTAAGCATCCAAATAATCCAAGTAAAAAAAAGCATGGCTTCTTTCTCCTAACTCCATGAACGCTACCAACTTATCAAATTGACCAAAGTTAAGTTGGAAAACAACACTACAAAAGAAAATCACATAAAATCAAAAATTACAAGAAAATATGCATATGAATCAAAACAAAGTAAAACCAAGGGCTAAAAAGAACCAAAAGACAACACAAATTTTTTAATTTTTTTAATGTTTTTGGATTTTTATATGATAAGAAAGTAAGAAAGAAAGAAATGTAAAAATAAAAGAAATAAACGAAAAGAACATGGGTTGCCTCCCAAAAGCACTTGTTTAACGTCATTAGCATGACGAACTCCCTTATTGATCATGGTGAAGTTGGGATGGGAGGATTCACTAAAGCAATAACCTCCTTGTCGGGAGGATCCAATCGTTGAAACATTCTTAGGGCATTTCATATCTGAAATGGTATTCGACGAAAAGCAACCATTCCACATGGGCAAGAAAAATCCATCTTTGCTTGATCTTTGGAATTCGAATGCCTTTGGAATTCTCGAGAGGGTTCGGCATCATCCTTAATAACAATCTTATGTATGGAAGTTGAAGGGATAATTCCATTAATATCTTCAAGACTCCAACCAATATCACCCTTACGAGCTCTAAGTACTTCAATCAACCCTTCCTCTTCGTCATGGATTTGTTGCGTCCTTTCCTTGTGGATACGAGCATTTTCATATTGAACGTTCCAAAACTCATCTAACTCCTCCACTCGCAACATTCTCTCTAGACCGACCTCTTTTAAATCCGTATTCGCGGCTTCTATCGCCCAAAAAGCCTCATGCTCAAACTCAACCGATTTGCTCTTCTCTTCTTCCAAATAGTTATACTTCAGGTGAGATGGGAGAGGCTTGAGCTCGGGCTTGTGCCTCCTCTCGAATTCGTTAGGGATTAATTCGAGCAATTCAACGATCTCCTTAAGATAATCTTCAAGCTTCTCAATAGGTTTCATTTCTAACTCATCATCTATAATCTCACCCCCCCCCCTCCCCCTCTAAAATTTCGTTGTTGCCCTCAAAGACATATGTACACTCCTTCTCATACAATCCTCTGGGACATTGAAACACAATTGGATCATCATTACGAACAACCCTCACTATCACCTTCAACACAAGCTCCTGGGTCAAACTCCTGGGTCAAACTCCTCCTCTTTGCTCTCTTCCTCCATATAAACTTGGTCATCTAACTCGTGAATCACATCGACATGTAAGCAATCCGCATAAAATACGCTTGATGGAATAGATGACAAGTTATCCATAAAAAACGTGGCCAATTCACCCGCTACGGAAAAAGTAAGATTCTTCTTCCCAACATCGAACAAACATTGAGTTGTACCCATGAATGGGAGGCCTAGAAAGATAGTGTGTTCGACGCCATAATCCTTCCCCATGCCAACATCCAATACCACGAAATTGACCGGAACCACGATCCCTATAACTTGTACAAGAACATCGTTGATCATCTACTTTGGGTGTCTAATTGACTGATCGGCCAATTGTAAGCAAATGCGTGTTTCTTGTAAAGGAGGAAACTCCAATTAACTTTATATCAAAAATGGTATCAAATTAATACCCGCCCAGAATCAAGCATATCCGTAGTGAGTTTACCATTCTTAAGTGTGATATCAATACAAAACGAGCTAGGATCCGCCTTCTTAAGAGCTAAGAGATAAGGATCACAAACCACATTTGCCTCCTTAGATAGAAATACTCTCTCATTCGCAGTGCTCACAAGCTTCTTAGAGTAGAGCTCCTTAATGAATTTGGAATAAGCGGGCTTATCCCGGATGGCGTCTAACAAGGGAAGAGTGATGTTTACATTGGACAATAGATCATAGAGCCTTGGTATTTTCCATCTATCTTAGCATTTTGTTGTCGGGACGGATAAGGCATAGGAGCATTAGAAGTTGGTGGTTTATAGGCGTTGAATACTTGTGTAGGCCATCGGAAAGTTCCTTTGCCAAAGTGAGACCCACGAGAGTAGAGTCAGGAGGATTAAGAACATTCAGAATATAAACCACCTCCTCATCGGATGGCGGGGAAACCTTATTATCAACAACCCTACAACTTCGAAGGGTCACGATTGCATGAGCTTGTGAAGGTTGGATTTAAAATTTTCCCTTTTCATTAGCTTGCTTTAGCATATTCACATCACTTTCTAATTGCCCCATCTTAGTGTTTAACCCATTGGTCGTAGCCTCAAGAGCATTGAACTTAGCATCAAACTAAGCCAACATAACTTTAAATGATTGCATTTTCTGTATAATGACCATGAGATTCGGATCAGAAGGTGGAGTAGGAGCATTCACAAGAATAGGCGCACGAGAAGGACCCACGTGAGGATTAACACCTGCATTTGTATTGGCATAACTAAAATTCGGATGCATGCGGTTATTTGGATGATAAGGAGGATTTTGATTCGGTGGACGAGCAAAAGGTGGTTTAGCAAAACCGGGTCCCGCTGAATACCCTTGATCCCCACATACTTCCTTCGATTGAGGCATCCACATTTAGAAAGAAGGATGTGACGGACAATACATGGTATCATGACCAATTATTCCACGACGTACATGGGGGTTCCGGGCTTTTGGTAGAGAACTTAGCAATTTGAGCCTCCATAGCCACCAATTTATTTTCCAACTCATGCTCCCTAGGGGAATAAGCATCACTTACTTCATTAGCATTATAATACATTGCTTGAGAGGATTTTTGTTGAGAATTCTGGGCTAAAGTGGTGAAAATATTTTGAACCACTTGAGGAGATTGATCCTTCATATTGCCCCCCGCCGATGTATCCACCATATATTGGAAATGTGGGTCTAACGCCTCGTAGAAAGTTTGGATTAAAAGCTCCTTTTCTCGTAAGAAGATCTTGGAAACGAACCCAAGCCGAGTGAAATGGATAATTCTTCATTTGCTTAAATGAGATAATCTTGTTCCTCAACTCGGTCGTATTTTCATCGGAATAGTAATGTTCCAAAAACATCGCCGTAAGCTCGTCCCATGTATGAATTAAAGTGGAAGGGATACTCATAAACCATGACAAAGCCTTATCTTGAAGAGCATACAAAAAACATCGGAGTTGAAGATGCTCTAAACTCATCATATTCGGGCGGCTGAAACTCAATACTAGCCACAAGAATTGTCGAAGGAATTGGAGAGGATCCTCTTTAGTAAACCCATGAAATATTGGAAGCCGGGCAAAATCGAGTGATCGTATATCAATAGCCATAAACTCAGGAGAAAGGGATATACAAGACGAAATAGTCGCCCCCACAAAGGCTTTGCTAACCTGTCTCATAGCGAAGACGGGAGGGGCATTTTGGGTATTAGGGCTCATACCCCCAAACAAAGCAAACGGATCGAGAGTGCCCTCGTGAATATTATTGTAGGCACCTCCATAACCCAGAACACCACCATGACCCTTAATATTTCCATTCAGAGCATGAATAAAATTATAACCGTGAGGAACTCCAAACAGGCTGGGATTCAGATTTTGCATATTCATAAATTGATTAGGAGCACCATAACCTCCCTGCGGACCGGAATTCAGAGTTTGTATATACAAAGAGTGATTGGGAGCACCATAACCTCCATACGAAACATTCATACCCATGAAGCCGCTCTACCCAACATGGTTTGCACCATGCCTTCCCATGTTGGGTTGACCATTGCCATTAACACCATTGGTAATATGGTTTGAACCATCCCTTCCCATGTTTCCAAAACCCATATTATTCATCCCATTCCCAACATGGTTCACACCATGCCCTCCCATGTTAGGAATGTTACCCCCATTGCCATAAGGATTGGGAATGTGTGCGTTACCTTTGGGTAGGCCCATGGCATGTCGATGAGTGGTGAAACCACTCCCTTGATTTCTTAGAGCGTGTTCGGGAGGGCTCATTAGGTTGGGAGTCAAAAGCCCGAGCTTATCACTTGGTGGGGATGACTCATCATGAACAACGGGCTTGAGAGTACTAGAGCTTTGAGGATCATGAGCTCGTGAAGACTTCCCGTGGGATTGAGAAATCGGCTGGTGTTCAAAAGATTAGTTTCCATGTCATGATTAGTAATCAAGGGACGTCTTAAATGCCTTAATCACTAAAGTTTAAAATATAATGAGCCAAGTTGTTCCCAAGGGTTCTACGACCTTGCATACACTTAATAAAAATGTCAAATACAAAAAAAAGCTAAAAACTCAAAGAAACTACAAGCAAATCGAAAACCTTAACCAAGTGGAGTCGCAACGACGCCATTTTGAAGAGGAAAATTTTGGTGGTGTAGTATAGATAAGGGTTCTTATGGCTTGGTATTATCAGAATCTGAGGCGATTGTATGAATCAATGGGTTTTTAGCTTGAGAGATTGAAGGAAAATGAAAATAAATGGAAAATTACGAAAATATATGAGAAACTACTATGATCTATGTAAAGTAAAGCACATATTTCGGATGCCTCATGCGTATGCCATATTGGAATTGCAAGCAATAATTAAAATAAGCAATAAAAAGTAACATAAGAAGCATTTAGACACAAGGGCACATTTTTTGTGCTTTTTCATGTTTTGGTTAAAGCATAGATGTTAATTGTCTACAAAAGTAACGTATTCAAGGCTGAAAATTTAAAATTTCTTTGAGCAAAATCTTTTTAAATACGAAAGTAACACACTCCACCATTCATGTATTATAATCATCATTGACACCTCAGGATGAACAACTCAATGTCAAATATGAGTGTTTATAAGGTTGAGCCTTTTACATTAGCTAGACGTGTTGGGTTGAAAATGGTGGTGAACAGCTTCTATTTTTCACAAAATTGCACTAGAGCCTAGACTATATAGTAGAAATTATGTTGATCAATTCTTCGAAGTGACTCAAAAATAAAAAATGAAAGAAGAAGAGGGAAACAAAAGGTGCTCATATAGCTGACAACTTATAAACTTTAGAATCCTGTTTTTATCAAGACATGTTGTTTATGTTAAGAGTAACACAACCAATACAAAACCAAAAATAATAAGAACAGCAATCAGATAGCAGAAACGAGTGGGAAAAAGTGCTTAACTTTTATTCCTTAAAATCAGTTCGGATCGGCCTTGGCCGGACCCTTTTTACAGGTGCTTGACCTTGAAATACAAGCTTTCTCTCTCTAAAGCTCTCTATGTTTCTCTCTCTAAAAATTGGGGATCCCCTTTTTTCTCTCCCTTGGAGAGGCTATTTATAGTTTTCCATTGAAACCCTAATAAGAAACCTGTCACTCTCCTATTGGCCTTCCAAAATTTATGCTCACATGTCCACCGCCTCAATGCCGACCTCAATAATTTTCCACCGACTTGATCCGACCTCAACCAATTTTCATATCGAATGGATCCTAAGTCGTCAGCCTAATATTTCAGATCGGAATGTTGAGATCATCGGCTGATGAAAAGCGAGCTGATTCGGATAGCACACCCTTCGGTGGAGCTCGCCCTTCCCGACGCCTCTCTGCTCGGCAGGGCGCCGATTTCAATGTGCTCGGCAACTCCAGGTAGGTGTATTCAGTAGGCAACACGGGATGCCTGTCGTCTCAGGAAAAATCCTATTCGGCAGGTAACCGAACTCAGCAGCTCGGCGCATCTCTGCTCGGCACTCTAGGCGGGAACGCTCAGCGAGTAGCGTGGGATGCCTATCGTCTCCCGGGTAAAATCCTGCTCGATAGTTAATCGAGCTCGGTAGCTTGGTGCATCGGGTGCTGCAACTTGGTGAGCAGGTACATGGCAACTTCGCAGATGTGCTCGGCAGACCTCGTGAACTGCGCTTCAGCTCGGCTACACCGGCCTGTACTCGGCAACGCTGCGCGGGCTTCCTCCGCGAGTCCTGCGCGCCGCGCGTTCTGTTTGGAAGCGTGCTGCGATCTCAACTCAGCAGCACTCCAGCTCGGTTATACTCCAGCTCGGCATCTGCTCGGCGTCCTTGGTGCGGACACTCGGCAGGAGGCTGAGATCGCTCGATGCCTACTCGGAAAAGGCCCTGTTCGGCTCGGATCCTCCTTGGGGCCACACCGACCACCAACAAGCCCCTGACCAAGGAGTCAGACACGGGTGGTCGAGTTCGGGCTTATTGAATTCTGGTCGTCCGTAGGAGCCGAGCCGAATCATGTACGGGATGCCTTGTCCCTTCAACCCGTGCTCCGTGACGAAAGCTTTTTTAGGTGCCTTTATCAGCTTTTGCAGGTCTTGTCTTTGAGACACCTTGGGCTCATCGCTAACCTTTGGTTACTTTGGCCTTTTGTGACATGTGAAGACTTTTTGGACTCTCGTGGTTTATGATTTGATCCTCCTTTATTATTACGGGAATCTCCAAGCTCCATTTCCCCTCCTTTCTTTCTCCATTTTCATTCTGTAACCTCTTCTTTCCCCAGCTTCTAGTTTTTCCAATTTTTTTTTTGAAGGAAGCTTTCTTGTGTTCTAGCTTTGTGACACCCTGTTCGGTCCACTTCTCTTTGACCTTACCTAGTTCTTCTCGGGTTTTTGTTTGTCAAAGGTAATCTTCTTTCTCTTTTCTCTCTTTTCGAAACCTTTCCATGTCTAGTAGCCCGGGTTATTCCCCCGATAGTTCTCGGGGGCATAGGGGGATGGTCGGGGCGGTGACCAGCCTAGTTCTCCATAAGATCCATACCCCAGGTCTGGGTTCGACCAGTACGGGAGATTTTGTTCCAGGGACGCATTTGGTCACGGACGTCCCTTCCCTTATGAGGGGCTTTCGGGGGGCAAACTGTTCGGCAGTTTCCCCCGGTTCGACCAGGCGCAGTCCTTTAGGCCTGGAGGTCAATATGGCGTGGGGTGTGAGCCCGGCTCTCAAAGTTGCTTCTACCTCGAAGGTCATGGTTTAATCGATGAAGACGAAGTGGAATTAGCCGGCGGGTCGACCTGGGTGAGTGGCTTGAGCCCGGACCAAACCGGAGCGGCCACCGATGATTTTGGGCTTGGTTCCATCCCGCTCGAGCCCCTTGATGATCTCTCCGGTCATCAGGGGGACGACATTCGACAACCTCCACGGACCAATAAATCCCAGAGGCCCAAAGCCGATGTGAGGTCGGCGACTCCTGAGACGTTTGCCTTCTGGTCGGACCAGCCCGGCGAACGTACCCTGATCGGTCATTAGAAAAGACCTCCTCCTCGCGAGTGGGACGACCGGATGCTTAAAAGAGCCATGGAGCAGAGTGGGCTAGTTGACAACAATTTAGTTGTATATCGAAGCGAATGCGGAGTGACTAGGTCGGTTCACCTATTTCTCCCTTATGATGCCGAGCAGATCCACTATCCACCGGTCTCGTGCACCACTATGTTTTCGGACAACTTGTGTTTTAGCGTTTCATTTCTGCTCCCCCATCTTCTAACGGATATTCTGAAGGACCTAGGATTGCCCATTTTCTAGCTCCATCCCCTGGCCGTAGCTCGAACCTTGGGCTTATTTGTACTTTTCAACCTCAACGGTTGTCCAGCTCCCTCTTTCGAGGAGCTCCAATGGCTCTATCTTTTCAAAGACGTGGGTGGGGCCAACTCTGGCTTTTACTATAGCTCAGTCCGGTCTGGTACCTTCAAGAACCTTGTGACCGGGCTCCCCGACTCCCTTCACGATTGGGAGTCTCGTTGGTTCTATGTCGGGGGAGACTGACAGACAAAGAACCCCGACGGCTCACTCTACTCTCCCCCCAATTCTTTTACAAAATTCGGTTAGTGCAATGTTAGCATTTTTTCCCTTATTTCGGTCTAATCCTCAATTGTTTGTTCCTCTTTTCAGCGAACCAGAAACCGGAGGACCCTAGCCCGAAATTCTTGCTCATCTGTTCACTATTTTGGATTCCGACCCGGAGCGGAGGCATTACAAGATACTGCTTACGAAAGCCAAGCTTCAAAGGGAGGGACTCAGGAACTCACCCATTCGCTCTCAGCTCGGACCCACTATTCCTGGTATGTTGAATGACTTGTTCAGTATTCTGCGTTTGATGTATTATACTTTCTGTTTGGCATTTTTACGTTAAATTCTATGTTCAACATTTTCTGTACAATCGAGCTATATGTCGTTTATCAGTGTTAGTGTTCGTGTCAGTTGGAGTTACCAAGCCGAGCTGCCACATGCTAGGTAGGGCTGCCCACAACTTTGGCGTTGGCTCCTGCATCAGTTTGTGTCGCCTAGTCGAGCTCGGAAGCTCGGCATTTTTTTTTGTACGGCATGGCCGCCCATTATTTTGACGATGGTGCCCGTGTTGGCTTGTGTCGCCGAGACGATCTTGACAGGTCGGCAGTTCGGTGACTTCTTTGTTTGGCAAGGGCGCTCGCCGCTTTGGCGTCGACATCCGTGTTGATTTGTGTTGCCGAACCGAGCTCGGCAGCTCGGTAGTTCGGCAAATTTCTGCCCGGTAGGGCTGTTCGTCATTTTGTTTTCGGCGCCCATGTCGATTCGTATCGTTGTGCCGAGATCGGTTGCTCGGCAGTTTCCTGCTTGGTAGATCGACAATTTTCTGCTCAGTTGTACTATGTTTGGTTTGCAATTTTTATTCGTATTTTTCTGAACTCTTCATTTTGTGCTTGCAGTGTACTATCCTTACTTCGACAGGACCATGCCTCTTTCTGCACTTGATCGAGCTGCTAAGTTTCTGGAGTTGAACGCCAAGAAGCCGGCGAAGAAGCCTGCGGCTGGTGGTGGCAAGAGGAAGAAGAAGGCCAGCTCGTCGACTCCATCTGCTCCTCAGGTCGGTAAAGGGAGCTCTAACCAGGAGCCCATTGTTGTTGATCATGAGGAGGTGGTGTATGGAGGTCCTCGCACTCCGTCAGTTCCTCACGTGTATGACTATTCATGGTGTTATGCTCCAAATACTGCCGGGGGATCGTTTGCTGGGTACCCTTTTTAAGAGTTCTCGGATAGCATGGCTCATAGCTGGAGTCCGGGCTTGAATGATTGGGTGTCCGGATTTGATGGGGATAGTCAGGTCGGATTTGCAGAAATGAACCTTTGTCGAGCGTTTGGTTCGATGAAGTTGGCGCGTCGGAATTTTTCAGAACTCCGGAGGGATCATGCTCGGCTTCAGCGAGACCTTGCTACTCTTCAGGATACCCATGGTCAGTGCACTACCCTCATCCTCGATCGCGACTCTCGGATGTCCCGGGCTAAGAAGGCGGAGCAATCCGTCGAAGCGACGTTGGGCATGACTCAATGGACTTTGTTTGACCTAGATGACCTGAAGTCCCAGCATGCCAAGCTAGTTCAGCGTCATGCCGACCTGGTCAGTGCTCGCTCCCAAGAGGTGGAGGAGGGGTTTTCCAGGGGGAAGCTACTGGTGTTGAGGAGGGGAGGGCTGCCGGCGTCGAGGAGTACAAAACCGAGACTCTTGGGCCGATAATGAGTGCCTCCTACCTCTCGACCATGAAGGAGGCCCTCCAAATGCTGAAGAATGGGACTTCTATTCCTGAGTTTGAGAAGCACATTGCTGAGAAAATGGTGGAGTATGGCATGGGGGGTGGTGAGGCCGACATGGATGCTGACGATGAAGAGCAGGAAGATGGCGATGATGATGAGGACGGCGAGGATTGACTTGCGCTCCTTCTGACTTGATGTTTTCTGTACTTTTAAGGCACGTCACTTTTGGGCGGCCAAACTTGATGTTTCTGAACGACTCTCAATCCTAAATCTGAATCGGCTTGTTATGGCCGTTTTTCCTCTTTAATCATTCTGTACTTAGCTTATTTTCGTTTGCTTTCCTTTTGTGGTTTTGATGATCTAAATATGCATGCATGTTACTTTTTTTTTTACTCCGAGCTCAAACTCGGAATGTTGAGTTCGGAAATTTTGAGCTCGGTGATTTTTGAGCTCGGCAATTTCTGAAAACTTGTTCTTTTTTGCGTGTCAAGTCAATTTGGGGTTTTGGCTCTTTTTGAGCTCAGCGCGTTGAGCTTGGATTTTTGAAATCTTGCTCTTTTTATGTAGCGAGCCCATTTTGAGTTTTGACTCTTTTTGAGCTCGGCACGTTGAGCTCGGGTTTTTTGAAAACTTGCTCTCTTTTACGAGTCGAGTCAGTTTTGATTTTCGACTCTTTTTGAGCTCGGCACGTTGAGCTCGGATTTTTTGAAAACTTGCTCTTATTCACGTGTCGAGTCAATTTTGAGTTTCGACTCTTTTTGAGCTCGGCAAGTTGAGCTCGAGTTTTGTTTCGCTCTTAGCGAGCATTGTGTTATGATGGGGTTTTTATGAGTGAGATCGACCTGGTGAGGTAGATCTATCACTCTTGTTTGGTTTTTGGGGCTTGGAAGCCGCTTGCTTTTGTCGATCTGTGCTCTTAAATAAAAACGAGAAATGAAAATTTTATTGATAATAATTCTTAAGGTATATAGCGTTTCAGAGGTGTGCAACTTTCTTTCCATCTAAGTAATCTAGGTGGTAAACCCCATGCTGGAGGATTTCTGATATCTTGAATGGTCCCTCCCATTTTGGTTTGAGGGAGCCTTGATTTTGTCCGAAAATGCGTTTGAGGACCAGGTCACCCACTTTAAAGGTTCTGGCCCTCACTTTAGATTTGTAGTAGCGTTCGCTTCTTTGCTTGTATATTGCGTTTTTCAGTTCGGCATCCATTCTTCTTTCCTCGAGGAGGTCAAGTGCAGCTCGGCACGCCAAGTCATTTTTTTCTTCTTTGAAGTGTGCTACCCGGTAGGAAGTTGTGCCGATCTCAACTTGTATGACGGCTTCTGACCCAAAGGCTAGTGAGAATAGGGCTTCATCTGTAGATGAGCGTTGTGTTGTTCTATACGACTTTTTTGCATGTAATTGTTGTGTTTTTCTCGTATTCTTAATTAGGGTTTTATATTATTTTTAGTGGTTCTTGAGTCGTTTAGATTTATTTTCTAGGTTATTTTTCTTATATTAGGGTTTTTGTGTTCTTCTTTTGATTTTATATTTAATTGGGTTAAATGGTTTTAATTAATTTGTGGTTGGTAAAATTTTTGGGTTTTTATGTTGAAATTTCTCATTTGATATTTGGATTTAAACTAAGGTATGGAGGCCAAAAATCAAGCCATCTCCTTGCCAAAAAAAGAGCTCAAAAGGGGAAAACATTCTGGAATGATGGCCATCTCTTGGCCATCCGTTCGCCATCTCCGCGCCAAACTGGACCACGACATTGGGTACGCTGCCCACACTGGGTTACCCAGTGTCAGCACATAGCCCGGCAGCTCCCGCCCGCACGCTGCCGACAGCGCCCGCAAGCGCGCGCCATCCTCGCGCCATCTGCTCGCCATCCGCCCGCTATGTCTCGCAAGCCCGCGCTCCCGCCCAGGCCTAACGGCCATCTGCGCCCAGCAGCGCCCAGGCTCGGCCATGGCCGAGCCACATCAATCCATGGTCGAGCCATCTCGAGCCAAAGTGTGCCAAAAAGCTAACCAAGGGTCTAGGAAGTTGCCTCTGTGCCAAAACTTGGTCAAACCCGTGAATTTTAAGCCTCTAAGGCTATTTTGGCCCATTTAAACCCAATTAAATGCAATATAAATAGACTAAAACTTTCATTTTTGTAAAAACACCTCTCATTTTCTCTCAACCCAAGCATGGGTTTGGGATTAAAAATCCTCTCTCTAGTTTTTCAAGATCTAATTTCTCTCTCTTAGGTTTTAGATTCAATTTCAAGTTTTGATGTAATTTTCTTTTCTAGATTTAGATTTACTTTCATGCTTAGCCTTGGGTTTGTAAGCCTAAGAAGAATCCAAATACTCCTTTGGATTGTTACTTTTGATGCAATTACATTCAAGCTTTGTTTCATTTCTTAATTCAAGTAAGTTTCCTTTCAATTTCATGTTTTATGCTTTATTTCTATGCTTGTTCTTCATTTCCATGCTTTTTGTCTTAGCACCTTGAATTCATGACGAAACATATGAATTGGCTATGGAACCTAAATGAGTGACACATCTAGGTCATAGATCGKCTCTTGGATCGTCTTGATTTTGAGTTTTTCACATGCTTTATTTGCAATTTTATTTTCATGCATAGTTTTAGGTTTAATACTATATCTACTCTTCGTTGCTTGTTATTTTCCTTAAAGTTTTGAACTTTCTCGTTAATTTCCATTGCTCTTTACATCTATGCTTTCAATTTTTGCTAATTTGCATTATTTAGGATTTTATGCATAGTTGTACCTTGTGCATGCATGCTTGTACTTGGTGAAACAATGCTTGTTTTTTCTTATTTTCATTATTTGCTTGCATTTTCAATTAAGGCATCCGACGAGGCATCCTACCAACTTGCACTTTCAATTCCTTGTCTAGTTTAGATAGTTTATTTGTTTTATTTTTATTTTCTTTCTATTTTTCAAAGCTTGAAACACCTTGAACTTGCAATTGAATCGGATTCCGATAATATCGAGCCAATGAACCCGATGATTTATTCATCACCATGAAAACTCTTCTAACAAAATGGCGCCGTTGCGACACGGTTTGGTTAAGGCTTTTGGTTTAATTATTATTTCATTGTGTTTTTAGCTTTCTTTGTTATTTGACTTTTTTTTTAAGTATGAAAGGTACTTGTAGCTATGGTGGATACATTCCCGGCATGGGAGGGCATGGTGCAAACCATGTCGGGAATGAGTTATCGTATAATGGGTATGGCAACGTGGGAGGGCATGGTGCAAACCACGTTGCCAATCGTGGATATAGATATGGGCAACCCGGCATGGGAGGGCATGGTGCAAACCATGTTGGGTTTGATAGTTTCTTGAGCATGAATGGTTATGGAACTCCAACTTCCTATCCGAATGCGCAAGCACCGACTTCCCGCCCGTATGGCGATTCTCGTCCTCTCGATGATTATGACTACTTTGGACGTTTGATCTCCGATGCCCCCCCTATCCATACTATGGGAGATTTTAACCGACCTTTTTTGGGATGTGGATGGTGTGGAACGAGTGATCATCTTCTCGACCATTGCCCTTTCAATTCCTCATTGGAGGACACCGGCTCGTTTGGTTTTCCCCGAGTTCCCCCTTTAACCACTAAAGATCTCTAGGATTATGAGTCGTTTGGCGGTCCGAGATCCAATGTGAAAAGTGGCCCCCCCATCCATACTATGAGAGATGTTACCCAACCTTTTTTGGGATGTGGATGGTGTGGATCGCRTGGTCATGTTACCGACTCTTGCCTTTTTGAGGATGAATATAGAGGCCATGGATATCCGGTGGGACCYGCTTGTGCTACGCCTTCTTTTGCTCCACCACCAACTCCTAATCCTCTTGTTACTAGTCACGAGGGCCCGTTTCATCCGTCTACCCCGATGATTGCTCCTACTCCACGACAATTCTCAAGTCCGCCTTCACATACGTTCCCGGTCGTGTTCTTCGATAAGTGTGAGGTGGTTGAGGATACGGTCATCTCGCCGTCGGAGGAGGAGTTGTTTTCCATTCCGAGTGTTCTTACTCATTTCGATTCCATCTCCGTGGACCCCTCCTTTCTTTCTCTTTCAAAAAATTCTATTTTCGATCGTATATATATGGACATGATCGAAGGGATAGTCGAGCGAGCGCATATGGAGGCAAAGAGCAATGAGGAGGAGGTTGGCCTGGATGTCGATATGGAGGGATTTTGTGAGGATGAGCCCCTTGTTCTTAATAATGAGCCCGTTGTGCCTCTATGTGCTCCATAAGTGTTGTGAAGAATAAAGTCGGGAAAGCGTGAAAATGTATGAAAAGGGTTTCGAATGGAAGTTTGGTGAATTGGGAAAGGTGAAGCGATATAAGCTTCGGGTTTTAGAAATTAGG
>BMAC01000262.1:746623-774745 GCA_014905375.1 Phtheirospermum japonicum | reverse complement strand
TCAAGTAAGTTTCCTTTCAATTTCATGTTTTATGCTTTATTTCTATGCTTGTTCTTCATTTCCATGCTTTTTGTCTTAGCACCTTGAATTCATGATGAAACATATGAATTGGATATGGAACCTAGATGAGTGACACATCTAGGTCATAGATCGGCTCTTGGATCGTCTTGATTTTGAGTTTTTCACATGCTTTATTTGCAATTTTATTTTCATGCATAGTTTTAGGTTTAATCTTAGATCTACTCTTCGTTGCTTGTTATTTTCATTAAAGTTTTGAACTTTCTTGTTAATTTCCATTGCTCTTTACATCTATGCTTTCAATTTTAGCTAATTTTCTTTATTTAGGATTTTATGAATAGTTGTACCTTGTGCATGCATGCTTGTACTTCGTGAAACATTGCATTTTCTTGCTTATTTTCATTATTGCTTTGCATTCTCTATTTGAGGCATCCGACGTGGCATTCTACCAACTTGCACTTTCATTTTCTAGGATAGTTAGCTATTTTATTTGCTTTATTTTCATTTTCTTTATTTTTCCAAGCTTGAAACACATTGAAACCTTCAATCGAATCAAATTTCGATAATACCAAGCCAAGAACCAGTTGATTTATTTCATTACCATGAAAACTCTTCTAACAACGACCATAAGACACCAGGTAGCTCCTCTGGCCAGCTTCCTTTCAAATCTTCCAACTTCTTTTTCAGTGTGTATTTGAGGATCTTGTTGACCGCTTTGACTTGTCCGTTCGATTGAGGGTGGTATCGCGTGGAGAAATTGTTTCCGATATTCAGCTCCCCACAAAATTCCTTGAACCTCTTGCTGTTGAACTGCTTGCCATTGTCAGATACTATTGAGAGTGGCACTTCGAATCTACATATGATCGATTTCAAGACAAAATTGATGATCTTCTGGTTGGTTATGGATGCCAGCGGTTCAGCTTCTTCCCACTAGGTGAAGTAATCCACCGCGACTACCGCATACTTTACCCCTCCTTTGCCCTTCGGTAGTGGACCGATCAGGTAAATTCCCCATTTTGCGAACGGGCAAGGCGAGTATATGGAGTTGATTTGAGGTGCGAACACTTGGCATTTTTCACACCTTCTGACCTTCTCGATCGCGTCATTATTCAAGGTCGGCCAATAATATCCTTGTCGGATGAGCTTATGAGCCAGTGACTGTCCTCCAGCGTGGTTTCCACAGACGCCCTCATGTACTTCTCTCAATGCATACTCAGCGTTATGTTCGTTCAAGCAGTGGAGTAGAGGGATGGAATATCCTCTCTTGTACAACAGCCTATCTACAATGGTAAATTGAGCTGAATTTGTTCGTATTAATCGTGCTTCAGCTCGGTCTTCTGGGAGCACTCCCTCGTTCAGGTATAGTAGGAACGGTTCATCCAGCTCTCCTTTCTTGTCTGAACTTCCTCATTCTGCTTGGCTCGGCTAGCCGAATAGGCGGCGGCATCAAGTGATGTTTTTGAATGGTGGCTGATCGCCACTGTGTCCAGCTCCTCGACACCTAGGCTGGACGCTAGCTTGGCTAAGGAGTCCGCTGGGACATTATCATTTCGTGATACGTGGATGATCTCGGCTTCAAATTCAGCTAGGCGGGCTTTAGTGAGCTCCAGGTACTGGGATCCTTGGTTTCATACTCTCCGTTAATCTGATTCACCGCTAGTTGGGAATCGCTCTATATTTTTAGATTTCTGATCCCCATTGAGTCCGCTATTTCAGACCGGCTAGTAGTGCTTCATACTCAGCTTCAATATTAGTCAAAGGAAATTGGAAGCGTACAGCTGAGCAGAAAGGCTTCTTTTCGGGACTCACTAATACTATTCCAGCCCCAGCTCGGCCGGTTGTCAACGAGCCATCCACGTACATGCTCCACTGTTCATCCTTTGCGGGTATTGATTCAACCGCAAGGGTGAACTCGGCTATGAAGTCGGCCAGAGCTTGCCCTTTGATGGCCGTTCTCGGTTCATAAGCTATGTCGAATTTTCCGAGCTCGACGGCCCATTTGATCATCCTTCCCGAGGTATCGAGGCGGTGCATGACTTTCTTTAAAGGTAAGCTTGTCATCACAATTATCCTGTTTTCTAAGAAATATGGATGTAAATTGCGAGTGGAGGTGACGAGGGTGTATACTAGCTTCTCCATGGCTGAGTACCTCAGCTCGGCGTCATGCATGGCGTGGCTCGTGTAATATACAGGGTGTTTTTTGTGCTCATCTGATCGGACAAGTGCCGAGCTGACTGCCTCCGTGGAGACAGCTAAGTAAAGGTACAACGACTCTTCTTTCATTGGCTTTTGCAAGGTTGGTACACTTGCCATGCACTTCTTCAGCTCTTCGAAGGCTGTTTGGCATTCTTCAGTCCATTTAAAAGTTCGGTTCTTCTTGATTGCTTCGAAGAAAGGTTTGCACTTATTCGTTGATCTGGATATTAATCGGTTCAGAGCGGCCATTTTGCAGGTTAGACTCTGCACTTGCTTTATGCTTCGAGGAGGTTGCAGTTCGGTTACAGTCCGGATTTTGTCCGGGTTGGCTTCAATGCCTCTCTGACTTACCATGTAACCTAAAAATTTTCCAGAACCAACTCCGAAGGAGCATTTTTTGGGGTTCAACATTATTCGATAAACACGCAAAACTGAAAACATTTTATTAAGATCATCGATGTGATCGGTTGAGTACAAGGATTTGACGAGCATGTCGTCTACATAAACTTCAATAGTTTTTCCTATCATACTAGCAAACATTTTATTGACTAGGCACTGATAGGTAGCCCCAGCAGTCTTCAAGCCAAACGGCATCATGGTGCAGCAGTAGAGACCTCTTGCCGAGTAGAACGTCATGTGCTCCTGGTCGACCGAGTACATTGGGATCTAATTATACACGGAGTAGGCATCTATAAAGCTCATCAATTTGTGTCCAGCGGTTACGTCTACCATGTAGTCTATACGTGGGAGTGGGTAGTTGTCCTTCGGGCACGCCTTGTTCAGGTCAGAGAAGTCAATGCATAATCTCCATTGACCGGTCTGCTTCTTGACGAGCACGGGGTTAGATACCCAGACCAGGTACCTGACCTCACGGATGAACTTGTTGTCCAAGAGCTTCACGACCTCTACCTCCAGTGCCTCGTACCGATCCCGGCTGAGCTTCCTCCTTTTCTATATAACCGACCTGACATTTTCGTCAATGTTAAGTTGGTGACAAGCTTGTTCTGGGTCGATGCCTTTCATGTCAACGTGTGTCTAGGCGAAGACATCCTTGTTTGCTTTCAAGAAACTTATTAGCTTGGACCTTATGGGCTCTTTGAGGTCATGGCTGATCTGGAGTTATTGGCTCGGGTCTAGCTCGTCAACTGTTATCCAGTCTAGCTCCTCAACCGGCTTCGCATGGACAGCCTTTCTCTTCAGGCTCAATTTTCGAGGATCCATCTTGTCTTCACCCACTTTCAGCTCGGATTTTTCAGTTCGGCAGATAATGTTTTCCGACTCTCACATCGGCTCTTTGCCTGGCCGCCGACCTCGGTCCCTGCTCAGGTCGGCATCTTCCTGCTCGCCTGATTTGAGCACGGATTCATCAGTTCGAGTTTCCTGATCTTTCTCCTATTCGGGTTTATTGAGCTCGACATTCTCTATTCGGCACTGGTGCCCACAGAGCTCTTTCTCCATTTGTTCCTTGTTCTGTTCGATTTGGCTGAGCTCGACATTTTTGTCAACGTCCTGCATGGAGTTCGGTCTTTTCTTTGCTTCTTTGTCTGTGAGCTCGGTGGCCTTTTCTGAGCTCAGCACGTCCTTGCTTCCTAGCTCTTCATTTACACACTCAATCGGTTCTTCACTCATCTTCATCTGCTCGACCATGTTTATCTGTTTTGGCCTGATCGACCAACTGCATTCCCGAGCAGCTACCTAATCTCCTCGGTGCTCGCATTCACCTAAGATGCCTGGGAATTTGATCGAGTAATGGTAGACTGATATTGCGCCTTTGAGGTCGTAAAGAGCTAGTCTTCCAATGAAGGCGTTGTAATCGCTCGGGACGTCTATCACTTTGAAGGTTGTGAGTATGGTCCTCTTTTCTTCTCCAGTGCCGAACTCCACAGATAGTCTAACTTGGAAAAGAGTCTGCACATATCCACTGCTGATCCCTCTAATCCTATCCTCACACGGCTTGATGTATTCTTTTGGCACTCTCATCCTTCGAAAGGCTGGCAGGTAGATTATGCTTGCGTATGCACCGGGATCTACGAGAACTCGATGCGTTCGAATTCCCAAGATCGGCACTGTGATTACCAGCGCGTCCAAGTGTGGGTGGTCAAGCGGCGCTGCCTCAGACTCATGACAAGTAAAGGATGACACAAGTTTGTCCTCCTCTTCTGTCTGGTCGACAAAATGAAAGACATCAGATCTCATGACTTTCGTTTTCTAAATTGAGTTCCTAGCCTCCCTGATTAAGGTTTTCCTCTTTCTATTCGAAAATTCCTCTTCTGCTAGGCTGGTGTTGATGAAGGTCAGGATCTCTCTCGGTCCCCCGGCTTGGGCTGGTGGGGGTGGGGGTGGCTGATTATTTCCTCTTCTTTCTAGACGGGCTTGGTTGTTTTTAGAGAAAGGCAACAAATTTCGGTCATTGCAGACCTTGATCTGGGCCCGGACCAAATCATGGCACTCTTCTGTGTTGTGCCCAATCGATCCGTGATACCTGCAAAACCTTTTCTTGTCCAGCAGAGAGGGGTCTTTCTTTATCGGCCGAGCCGGGGGGAGAATGTCCAGGTCCTTGATCCGTTCGATAATTGTAGCGGCTGCCATTGAATAGACTTCATTGTATTCTACCAGGAGGTCAGTGTGTTTGTCCTACAAGAGTTTCTTGGATGTGATTTCTTGAGAGTTCGGATTTTTGTCAACTTGACGGGCTGACTTGTGATGCTATGGGAAGGAAATGACCGGGGGGGCCATATTAAGCTCGACGGCGATCTGAGACGCGGCCAGTGCGAGGAACTCCTGGAAAGTCTGAGGATCTTGTTGGTTGTTGATCCATTTTTGAAGAATGAATTGTCAGAGAATCCATTCTGAGCTAGGATGAGTAGAGCTTCATCACCGCAGGGCTGAGACTCTGAAACTTGATTCGTGAACAGAGATATATAGTTCTTCATTGATTCATTCGACCGTTGGACGATGGTGGCGATGGACCTTTTTGGTGCAACTGAAGCCTTGGAAACCATGAAGTGTCCTCGGAATGAAGATCTCAATTGAGGCCATGAGCAGATAGAGTGGCGTGGTAGCGATCGGTACCACCTTAGCGGGGCTTCATCCAGCGTCATGGAAAACATTCGGCACCTATATGTGTCAGATGCACCAAGCATGTCCATATAGTTCTGGTAGTGACTCAAATGTGAGTCAGGGTCGCTGCTCCCCATGTACAAAGTAATTGGGGGGATCTTCAGCTTTCCCTCTAGTGGTTCATAGAGGATTTGGATAGACAGGGGGACTCGTCATCACATGCCGAGATGATCACAGTAGGTCACGAAATCGGGTATGTGGGCCGAACCGGGGGAGTGGTTTGCTTGGCCTCCAGCTCGGCTGCTTCAGATATTTCAGCTCGGCCGACTCCTCGTTTAGCTTTCGTGGAATGCTCATGGCCACACTCTTGCTATTAGCCGATTTCTCAGGATGGACTTCCTGTGCTTTGCTGGCTGGCCTTCCGAGCCGAGCAAAAACGTTCTGGGGGGAGGAGAATGTGAGGCGACGCGCGATGGGAGGTTTCTTGGGCCTGCTCTTAGCATTCGGCTCGATTTTCTCCTCTAACCTTCTTTTTCCAGCTTTTCTTGTCGCCTCGCGAGCTGGGTCTGACTATGCTTGTCCTTCCTGAAGGTCAGCGTTCTTGGGATTGCTGACCAGGGTTTCTGGCATCAAGATTGACCTTGCTGCTTTCTTCATCATCTCTTCGAATTCTTTAGCAAAAGCAGGGTGCTGCATGAACGAGCGTACTTGTACCGGGTCGAGCTCATTTGGGCCCGATTGCACCATCTTCTCCTGGCGCTCCTTACCAGTATTTCTCCTTGAACTTTCTGAAGGATCCATACTGACTAGTAGGATGAACAGAAATTCCTTCTTTTTTATCTAACAAACTCAAATACAATGAAAAACTGAGGTTCAGCTCCTCAGGAAAAAATGAAAAATCGGACAGAAAATAGAAAACAAAATTCGAAGAGCTGACTGAGCACGTGGGACTGCAGATCACAAGAAACCTTCTTCTAGCGCCATTTTGTTTATGTTAAGAGTAACACGATTAATACAAAACCAAAAATACCGCCTCAATGCCGACCTCAATAAGTTTCCACCGACTTGATCCAACCTCAACCAATTCTCATATCGAACGGATCCCAAGTCGTCAACCTAATATTTCAGTTCGGAATGTCGAGATCATCGGCTGATCAAAAGCGAGCTGATTCGGATAGCACACTCTTCGGAGGAGCTCGCCCTTCCCAATACCTCTCTGCTCGGCAGGGCGCCGAACTCAATGTGCTCGGCACATCTCTACTCGACAACTCTGGGTAGGTGTATTCAGCAGGCAACACGGGATGCCTGTCGTCTCAGTAAAAATCTTGCTCGGCAGGTAACCGAACTCAGCAGCTCAGCGCATCTCTGCTCGGCACCTCTAGGCCGGAACGCTGGGCGAGTAGCGCGGGATGCCTGTCGTCTCCCGGGCAAAATCCTGCTCGTTAGTTAATCGAGCTCGGTAACTCGGCGCATCGGGTGCTGCAACTTGGTGAGCAGGTGCACGGCGACTTCGCGGATGTGCTCGGCAGACCTCGCGGGCTGCGCTTCAGCTCGGCTACACTGGCCTGTACTCGGCGACGCTGCGCGGGCTTCCTTGGCGATTCCCGCGCGCCGCGCGTTCTGTTCGGCTGCGTCCTGCGAGCTCAACTCGGCAGCACTCCAGCTTGGTTATACTCCAGCTCGGCATTTGCTCAGCGTCCTTGGCGCGGACACTCGGTAGGAGGCCGAGACCGCTCGATGCCTACTCGGAAAAGGCCTTGTTCGGCTTTGATCCTCCTCGGGGCAACACCGACCATCAACACATGTGATAAAAATTAACTCGAATTAGGGATATTAATAAGATTTGTTCCTCATTTTTTTGTCTCTAGTATTTGAATTATGTGATTGATGCGACCAAAAAGATTGGTGCCTCAAGAATATGGGGGTATTGACCTTATATCTGTGGTCAGCGACCTGGATAACTTCGAATAACCGTGCAGCGACTTGATTTGTCTTCAAGAGACTCTTGGAAATTGTTAGATCCTGCAAAACAAAACCTAGCCAAGGCGGAGGATGGACCCGATATAGTCCCTCCGATTACTAAGTCAGATAGGGTTTAAGAAATAGGCAAGAGCCTTTAAGTGAGAGAAATCTCAAAATCGTAAGGTGTAAAGAATCAACTTAGAGAGAGAAAGAATGAGTCCTAAGTCCTCTTTATACAGACGAGGGAAGTATTCCCAACCTAGGGTTTCCCTCTCCTCCCATAAATAGCAAAACGACTTAAAATTAGGATTCCTCCTATATGTTAAATTCCCTTAATTGATAGAACTCTAGTTGAATTACTATATTAGATGTGGGCAATTAAGCCTGTTTATAGAATTCAGTCTGCAGAGATCCCATAAAATAGCATGCGTTAACCCATCAAGGGCCCAGAATCAGGAAGCCCAACCTCAACGCCGAGCTACCACTCAACGCCGAGCTGGTATAATAGTAATTATATCAAAATAGGTCTCCACCTCATATAAGGGCTCGCCACTCCTATGTAATAGGTCGCTAACTTCCAAAACAGCTCACCCAGCTCCCAGAAGGATTCCTCCTTCTAAGAAGCGAGGTCGCTTACTGAGCTTACCTGCTAAATCCTCATAAATACCTGCATGTTGGAGGCGTGGATATTTGATGTCGTATCAGCTAGTCCCCCACATTCTGTTTGGTTGAGGTAGGAAGCCAAGTAGAATGTAATCATGAGTTAAACCCCAAAATTCAAGCGAACATGCGCCTTGGTAAAGCGTGAACCCATCCACCATCACTACTCAATTAATACCATTAAATGCGCCTCTGCACCATGTCGGACACGTTTTACCAGCCCGTTACCTCGTAATATATTTAATATAGTGGGCCCAAAAATGAAAGGCCCACAATAAACCCTACCAAGTTTATCGCCTTTCAAAAATCCTTTCCTTCCTTTCAGCTATCCGCCATTCAAAACACACAAAAAATACCTCTCCCCCTCATTTCTCTCACTTACACAAAATCCAAGCAAAACACACCATTTTCTCTGCAAAATACTCTGCGAATTTCTACCAAAATCACGAAGCATCACCAATTTGCACCACCATCACCAAGCACAACAATGAGTAAGTCCCCCTAATCCCTTATTCTGATAATAGTTATCCTAATTTATTGTTGTTAATCTCTTTGTTACTGAGTATAATTTGTCTTTTCCCCTCCCCATTAATAGATTGATAATGAACCCAGATCCCTCTAAGTCCACTTTTCCAAACCCCAATCTCACAAACCCCCATTTGTCATTTGATACCGAATTCATCGAAATCCCCCTTAAGCGGCGTATCAGAAAAAGAAACACACCCATACCTAAATCTGTATCCCAACCTGGCCTCCGAACAAGAAGGAACCATACCATGGGTTGAACTTGAGGCTCAAACTCAAGCCTTGACTGAAAACATACCCGAATACATCCCCGAAACCGAACCAGAAATGCCTTCCTCTTTGCAGCCTGATTTATTTATTCCTAACCCAGTAAACGTAGTACCCACTTCAGCCCATGTCAACCTGCACAAACTCCCGCGAGCTATCAGAGTATCTACGCAAAACCACTGGGTACTCCCAGATAAGAGGAACCTTGAAGGGTTTATAGAAGCCCTTAACCTCCTTGAAACTGCTGAGATGGTCCATACCAACATTCTCCAAATGGACCCAAACCATCCTCTTGAAAATCATATCACCATATTCGATGAACTTCTTAAAGCAGGATTTAGGTTTCCACCCCACAAGTTTCTAGTTGCTATGTCAAGTAAATAAAAAGTCCCCCTACTTCATATGACCCCTAACTCCATTAGGTTTTTAGCTTGATAAGTAATTTTGTGTAGATACTATGGTGTACAACCCTATTATAAATGAATAGGATTAAAATCAAAAAATAAAAATCGTAAAGAAGACACAGATTTACGTAGTTCGCCAAATTGGCTACGTCTATGGGCAGAGAGAAGAACAGATTTTATTAACTAATTAGGGTTACAGATTTTTGATTTCAAACACCATATATATAGTATTGAGATAATACACCAAATTGGGCTTAAGGACAAAAACTGCATACCGTTGGGCCGGGGGCATCTCCGCCCCCCCAGACCCCAAGGAAAGGGGGACTTCGCCCCCCCTTGACCCCCTCAACTCGCTGACCGAGCAGCGAGACCCCCATACAACACGCCAAAGCGAGAGATTCAAGACATATAAACAAATCTCCACCTTGACTTGAATCTTCCTTGCAGATGCATCATTACAATGCCATATGAACATACTCCTTTGTGCCTCAGATTTGCCCTCCTTGGGCAACTAACAACTTTTGACGTTTAGCAAGTCCAGAAAATGTCGAAACTTACTATATGGGATCAGCTTGGTGAACATGTCAGCAGGATTATTAGCAGTACCTACTTTCATCACCTTGATTCTCTGCTCATTCCTCAGAAAAGGAGACCTCATATAAATATGTTTGGTCCTCTCATGATGGACTTGAACCTTGGTCAAATAGATTGCACTCAGACTGTCAAAAAACACAATAACTTGATCATGATGTAGACCAAGATCACCTACAAGTCCTTTCAACCAAATTCCCTGTTTAGCAGCTTCTGTCAGTGCCATATATTCTTCTTCAGTTGTAGAAAGAGTAACTATAGCCTGTAGAGTTGCCTTCCAACTAAAAACAGAGCCACCAAGAGTGAAGACATAACCAGTCATAGATCTTCTACTATCAACATCTCCAACATAGTCAGAGTCAGAGTAACCAATCACAGAACCATGAGCATCACATCCATACAAGAGACCAACATCAGACGTACCTTTAAGATAATGAAAAATCCTCTTCACAGCTTGCCAATACTCCTTTCCAGGTCGTCCCATGAACCTGCTGACAACACTCAAAGCATGTGCAAGAGGCGGAGGGAGATTGAAATAGATTCCCCCTGGTCAAGTGCAGACCATTGCATACATCAAACTCCCTACTGCATTAGAGTATGGGACTCGAGACATGTACACCTTCTTAGCTTCAGACTTCGGTATATAATCAGCGGATAAATGAATATTTGTAGCACTTGGGGTATCAATAGGCTTGGCGGTAGACATGCCAAATCTATACAAGATCTTTTGAATGTAACTCTTCTGTGACACGAAGAGATTCTTCTTTTCTCTTTCCCTATATATTTCCATGCCCAGAATTTTCTTGGTATCACCCAAATCCTTCATATCGAACTTAGCACTGAGCAGATCCTTCAGCTTCTGAATATGAGACTTGGACTTCAAAGCTATGAGCATATCATCCACATACAGAACGAGATAGATCATGGAACCATCACCTGCTTTGTTGTGATACACACAACAATCATGTGGACTCCTATTGTATCCCAACTGGATCATGTAGCTGTCAAACCTCTTATACCACTGCCTTGGAGACTACTTTAGCCCATATAAGGACCTCTTCAACTTGGAAACATAATCTTCCTTCCTCGGAACCTGGAACCCCTCTGGTTGAGTCATGTAGATATCATCTTCGAGCATTCTATATAGAAAAGCTGTCTTCACATCCAGTTGCTCAAGTTCTAAATCCTGTAGTGCAACCATTGCTAGTAACACTCTAATGAAAGTGTGTCTGACCACTAGTGAGAATATCTCATTATAGTCAACCCCCTCCTTCTGTGTGAACCCTTTTACAACTAGTCGAGCCTTATATCTCACACCCTCACCAGATGTGGTTTCTTCCTTTTTCTTGAATATCCATTTGTAAGTAACAATATTCCTCCTCTTTAGCCGTTTGACCAGCTCTAAGTCCGATTCTTGTCAAGTGATTCCATCTCTTCTCTCATTGCAGTGAGCCATTGAGCTGACTCACTACCTAAAACAGCCTCTCTGTATGTGAATGGTTCACCTACAGATGGTTCTTCCTCTTCCACCTCGTCAGTGACTTGTAATGCATAGGTCACCATATCCTCAAAACCATACCGCACAAGAGGCTTCACGCCTGTTCTCCAAGCTCTATCAATAGCTATGCTTGTCTGGCGAGCTTCTGGATGAACATCTGAACTTGTACTTTCAGCAGTAGTATATTGATCTTCTCCACCTTAGAGTTGTGATTTACTCTCATCGAGTGTGACTTGAAGCTCCACCTATTTATCAAACTACTATAATTTTCTGCACCAATGGTCTTCACAGAGTGGTTAAGTATAGAACTCTCATCAAAAATCATGTTCCTTCTGATTATAACTCTATTTTCTGAAGGTGAGCAGATTTTATATCCCTTAACTCCATCCCCAAAACCAACAAATATACCTTTTTAAGATCTTGGTTCTAATTTACCCTCACTAACATGATAGTAAACAGTACACCCAAAAACCTTCAACAACGAAAAATCTACAGGTTTATTAGACCATACCTCATAAGGTGTCTTGCAATCAATGCTAGTGTGAGGACCACGGTTGATCAGATAGCACGCCGTGTTTACTGCTTCTGCACAAAAATTTCTAGCCAAAACAACATTTGAGAGCATGCATCTCGCTCTCTCAAGGAATGTCTGATTCATGCGCTCTGCCACACAATTCTGTTGCGGTGTGTGTTGAATGGTGTGGTGTCGATCAATCTATGCATCCTTGTAGAACTCATTGAAATCAGACAAACAGAACTCAAGACCATTATCAGTTCGCAGTTGCTTGATCTTCTTCCCAGTCTGATTTTCTACCAACGCCTTCCTCTGCTTAAATCTCTTGAACGCTTCACTTTTATTCTTCATCATAATTACCCAAGTCATAGATGATTAGTCATCAATCATAGACACAAAATATATGTGGCCTCCAATAGACTCAACACGTGACGGACCCCAACAATCTATATGAATGTAGTCAAGAGTCCCATTGGTCTGATGAATGGCCTTCTTTGGAAACTTGCTGCGATGAAACTTCCCAAACACACAATGCTCGCAAAATTCAAGACTCTGCACTTTATGCCCAGAAAGAAGATCCCGCTTTCTCCCATATGACTGAGCCTCATATGCCACAGTTGGTCATAGTCATGGTCTGAACCTTGGATGATGCAACATCAGCATAACCTGTCAAAGTGGAACCTTTCAGGCCTGTTAGGACCACCTTTGAACCTTGACAGACATACATAACTCCACCTTCACCTTTGAAACTGAAACCCTTGTTGTCAAAAAGACTCAATGATATCAGATTCTTCGTCATCTGTGAAACATGCCTGACTTCATTCAAGGTGCAGAATACCCCATCATTTGTCCGTATCCTGACTGAGCCAATTTCAACCACTTTGCAGACAACACTGTTTGCCATGGAAACATTTCCTCCATCTATCTACTCATAAGTCGAGAAGAACTCCATTTTAGAACAAATATGGTACGATGCCCTAGAATCAAGAACCGACACATCATTACGATGTGATTGTCCAGCTGCAACCAAAGCCAGATCTTCTTCAGAATTCGTATTAGTTTCTGTCACACCTGCAAAACCGCCGACACCCCCTTTCTTCTCCTGCTTCCTCTTCTTCTTAGGACAATCATTCTTCCAGTACCCTAGTTCTTTACAGTAATTTCAGATGTCTTCGGGTTTAGGACCTTTTGAACCTTTCTGATTCGGCTTCCCTATTTTCTTCCCAAATCTCCCTTTTTCTTTACCTGTGACAAACAACCCCGATGCCTAATTTTCTGTGGCAGAGTCGGTTGCCTGTTGAAGGTCTTCTCTACTATGGAGGGCAGATCGAACATCTTCCAAAGATAGAGTATATGTCCTTGTAATAAACGTTTCAACAAAATTCTCATACGATTCAGGCAAAGATACTAACAAAATTAATGCAGCGTCCTCATCTTCTACTTTAACATCAATATTACGCAAATCTAGTAAAATTTTGTTTAATTTGTCTAGATGATCACGAAGGGGAGTACCTTCCTGCATGCATAAATGGAACAGACGTTGCTTCAAGAGAAACTTTTTGGTTAGAGACTTCGTCATGTAGAGACTCTCTAAATTCAACTAGAGAGTAGCGACGATTTCCTGATTAGCAACCTCGATGATAACATCGTCAGACAAACATAACATAATAGTCGAGTGGGACTTTTCTTCTCGGATATTCCACTCTTTTCATCTACATCCTTAGATTTAGGTTTTCCTGATAGCGTTGCCCACAGACCCTGCTGCTTCAGTAGAGATCGCATCTTGATCTGCCATAATCTAAAACTATTTCTCCCGGTGAATTTTTCAACCTTTACGTTGAAAGCAGACATTCTCGGTCGGAAAAAAAAGAAACCCTAACGGTGTGGAAATACCCAGATCGAATCAACTAGGCTCTTGATACCAGTTTGTCATGAATGAATAGGATTAAAAACAGAAAATAGAAAATGTACAGAAGACACAGATTTACGTTGTTCACCAAATTGGCTACGTCCACGGGCAGAGAGAAGACAAATTTTATTAATTGATTAGGGTTACAGATTTCTGATTTCAAAGACCATATATATAGTATTGAGATAATACACCAAATTGGTTGACAGCCCGACCCAGATTCTTTGCATTTTTGTTTTCATATAAAATACCAAAAAGACTCCTTTTATCTTTCTTCGCGCCATAAGAAGCTCTTCTTAATAAAACCAGTGCCCAAAGTCCATGAATGGTGAGCTAAATTCTTCTTTATCCATAATACTGAAACATGGTCCTTCCTCACCAAGTGGAAAAATACAACTTCTTCAGAAAAATAGCCCATTCTCTACCAGAAATATTTGGATTTGCTCTTGGAATGGAGCAAACATCCCTGCGACATGTTGAGGGTAACAAATTCAAAGTGAATTCTCTCGTTTGTAGGTCTCGACTCGCGACCTAAGGATATGACCAAATCTGAGTTCGGTAGATTCTTAAATTATCAAAATCCATTCAACACTAGCCTTGTAACAAAATAAAAAAAATCTTTTATATACGCAGATGATCTTATTGACAGATGTCTATCATCGAGCTCAGAGGGAGATGCCACTGTCAAAACTGATCCCACCCCTGCGAAGACATCAGCACCGTGACCTCCCATTATCGATGTGGATGAAGAGTTAGACCACAACATGTCTACAAGAGATGGCCGTGAAGAGCTTACCGACCCGGAGGAATGCCTGCCTCTTCTAGAGGTACTTAACAAAGGCAAAGGGAAGCGAAAGGACGACGAGCGTACTTCCTCACAACCTGCACCCCCAACTCCCAAATGAAGACCTATCCAAAAGCCGTCTACTGCCTCTACCTCAGGTCTCCCAAACATGAATGAAAAGTCTAGATCAAAGTGGTGATGCCAAGGAGATCAGGTCTTTTCTTCAAAATTACGCAGCAAGCCAAGTAACCAATTACCTCAAAATATCTCATCTGCGCTGCTTATAACATATCCAACTCCTAACCCCCTTCTGCAACTCTTTCCTGATGCAGTTGGAACCTATGATGGTTGCGCTCTCCGATCACTTATCAGCGACGACCTCCGAGAGTGAGCTTCAGAAAACATGTGATGAGCTAGTGGCCCAGGCTGAAAAATAATCTCAACAGCTCTCCTTGACACAAGTAGAATTAGAAGAATCACGCATCCATCAAACAGCTCCGAAGGAAGAGCTCAACATCACTAAGAGCGAGCTGGAGACCATGAGGGATGAATCCACCCGGCTAGGAGGTCGCCTAATGGAACCAGAGGGACAGCTGTGACACAATCAAAAGCATATGGAAGGTGCAATTAGCTTGGCTCGTGAAAAATGGAGTTATTGAAGGTCGCCGCACATTCTTGAAAATTAAAGTGGGCAAAAAGTTAGCAAATGCATACATAGAGGAGCTACTAAATGTTTACAAGAACACCATGCATTTTTTTGGAAAAATGGGACGGGGAGGCTGATAATGGGTCAAAATTGCTGCAGAGCGAATCAAGACCCAACTCACGAAGGCCAATATCTCATTCGAGCCATATACAAAGAATATAGTTGGCGAGATACCCCACTTCTCCTTTTCGAAAGGCGCCCAGAGCCAGCCCCCTACATCACAATGGTGGATCCCTTGCAAGGGAAATATAATTTTAAAAGCTGGTCTAGCTACTGAATTAGAAGCCCCTGTAGACAAACTAGTGCCTGATTACCATACTTCTTAAACAGATAGTCTCTCCTGTAACTTGATTCATGTACTTGTTTAATTTTTAATGGCTATATGTGAACTTGATATCAGTTCTCGATTTCATTGTGCTCGATCTATCTTAGCACAACCTGCCATACTATGGTTATCATATGTAAGATCATATTTAATCATGAATAATGCAAATCAGAGAGTGGTTAGGTCGTCAATCCATAATGAGAGACAACTGAGATCATACTTAGTCCCTTAAATTATTAAACGACCCGCTACTTAAGTTCTCAGATATCTTGTGGGCGAGCTATCATTTAAACATATAGAAATCGTATGTAAATCAAACATGTTAGAGTAACATGTAAATCAAACATGTCCCTATATGAAAAGAATATATGTAAATGAAACATGTATCCTTCCCATACATCCTAGAGTATGTATGTCAAACATTCTCAAGTATACACGAAAATATGTAAATCAGACATGTTTCCACATAAAACTACACAGATCAAGACAAGCCACATAAGACCTAGGTAACTTATATAAAAAGCAAATACAGCACACATAAGATCTGCCCAGGTTCAACACATGAAAATAGAACAAGACCAAACTTAGCACATAAAGGCACATAGTTGAAAAGAAACATGTAAACCAAACATGTCTCCTTTTAAAATATCCCAGGATATGCAAATCAAACATATCCAAGGACATGTAAGAGCATGTAATTCAAACATGCTCCCACACAAAGAACTTATTCATTATAACCTCCATAAATTCTATCTCCTACCTGATAAAGCGTCAGTATTTCAAACATATTTGTAAAAGATCATAGAATGCATTCGATGCCATAAGAAAGTCTTTATTCATTATTGATAGATATCAGCCAACGATGGGTAAAAGTGTGTTAAGCATATAAATTTACCGCCGACTCAAAGGAGTGTCAGTTCATGATTAATAGATAAGGATGAATATAAGAATTATGAACCCGTCATCTGGAGAGCTGGATATAATACTTATTCAAGTGACAACTATTCTAGCTGTGTGATAAAAGTGTCTTCAAACATGCATGTTCCTTCTGCTTTCTCTTGTGATGTTTTCATAAGCTCATCACAGTATTGGATAAGTTCTTCTTCTTCCCTCCTCTTTTTAGAATCAAATGTCCCTTCCTGCATATCCTCTTTCCTTCCACTTTTGCTTTGAATCATACCATTTCTCACCGTCATCTGATAGCACGACCTAGCGACCTACTATTCTGATATTACTTCACCTACTTTCTCCCCAGCTGGATACTTGATACTCATATGGTACGTAGAGGTGATTGCCTTGAATGTATTGAGTTCATGTTGCCCCAATATTACATTGTACTCCGAGTATCCTTTGGAAATTAGGAGTTTCACATCCTTCCTTACACTTAGGTCTCCTTTTCCCAGAACCACTGGGAGTGCTAGGTCGCCTTCAGTAATAATTTTTGTGCACCATTAAAAACATAAATCGCAGTATTTACTGGTCATACCTTTGCCTTTATGTTCAATTATTCTAGGCAATCTAGTTATATGATGTTAACCGAGCTTCCATTATCCACAAACACCCTTCCAACTTCATATCCTGCTATTTAATCTTTGATCACAAATGCGTCATTATGTTCCCCTTGCAGGCCACACCGTTCATTAGGGCTAAATGAGATTATTGGTCTTGAGGTTGGGGGTCGCCTAATAATCGTAGCGACCTCACATGGCCCAGGGCGGGCTGCTTTGACATGCCTTTTTTGTACATTATTTGTATCCCCATCCGTGGGTCCTCCTAAAATCATGTTGATCCTCCCTTTATTATTTCCACCTATCCTTCTTTGCTCCTTTCGCATTTGAACATCATGATGTACCTGCTCTCTACCTTGGTTCGGAGGTTGACCTCTGAGAGGTGGTGGAGGTATTGGTTGTGCTTTCTCCCGTGGTTCCCTGTCCCTCTATATAACTTTCTTTAGAGGACCGGCTTTAATGAGCCTTTTAATTTCATTGCGCAAGTGTCATTAGTTCTCGATTGCGTGTCCATAATTGTTATGAAACTTGCAAATAAACTCAAATTTTGCATAAGCGGGAGGTCGCGTATAACTTTCAGGCCACCTGATAGCATCGGATATTTGTTGCTCCATGATCGTGAACACCTTTGCTACTGGACACGCGAAGGTGTGATATCTTCCTCTCTCCATTCTCTCTTATCAGCTCTGGTTGTTGTTTTGTCACTTGCTCCCATGGTTAGGATACCTCGGACAATCCGTCTTGGTTCTCTTCTAGGTTCCGACCTCTAAGAGACGACTCTTTCTGGGTCCGCGACCTATACTCCAAAACGTAACCTTAACATCTTCAGTCTCCTAGACATGTATATATTTGTCACACCTATCCAAGACCTACTCATAAGTTTGTGCAGGTCGCTTGGCCAGTGATTTATGTAAATCTTCCCTTCTTAGCCTTTGTTGTAATGCTCTAGCCTTCATCTCATCAGTGGCTGTTGGTACTGATCTAAACTTTTGCGTCCTTTCAAAATTAAAATCTAAGTTAAACAAATGCGCATCTACTTTGAATGGTTTACGTTCGCCCGCAAGAGAACGGAGTCACTTGTAGACTGACAAGTTAAATCGAGTCGAATCTCTCGAGGAAGGATAATCGGAAGTTATTTTCGTGTTTGTTGTTACGAATGAGAAAATAAAAAATGCTACGCTAAACACACGGACAAAGGTGTTTTGGTTTGAGAATTTTTATATCTAAAAGCGATGATTAATGTTACAAGCAATTTAAAGCTAATCTTGCAAAGAGAGCGTCAATCTCTAAGCAAGAAATTAACTAATGTTTATAAAAGTTTTAACAACGAATTCTGAAACAAAATTGAAAACTTTTTAAAGGATTAATAAAATGGGGGTCTAAGGCCTTGAAATCATCTCCACGACAACTTGGGTATTTCATCAATCACTTAGTCTACGAGTTGGGGTTGTCAACCTCAACATCCAGATTAAACACCAGACAATTCCAAGCGATGGTTCTAAATGATTCCAGGCACTAGACCGTTAAATTCTAATTAGCAATCATCAACAAACCCAATATCACAAGTCTAAAACAAGAATTAATCATGAATGAAGAGGTCATCAATCTCCTCGCAAGCACTTAACTATGAGATTTAAACTAAGAATTGTTACACAAGCATTTCGTCGAACACATAGCAAACATTAGCTAAATTACTTCTAAAACTAGCAATTATGACCAAGAACATTACCAACTAAATTAACAAATGTGGGCGTCAAATGCACGATTAATAAATATTGAAATAACCATTAACTATCAAAACCAAAAGCATTCAAACATTCACATAAAATTAAAGTAGAGTTTAGAGATTACGAAATTGAAATGTTTGCGAGAATTATCTCCATCTATTCAGAGGGATTATCGTCTATGAGTCAAGCCTTGGAATCTGTTACGGACTCCCGAGAAGCTGCGACCGACGTGGTAACTACCGAATCTATGCTACTACAACTGGTTGTCGTGGGGCTTTGAGGTGACGGATCGGAGTTGTTAGTTCCGAGCGTGTCCTCGTGGGAGGTCTCGTCCCTTCTATCCGAGTAGGTTTTGATCTAGAAAAGAGAGATAAAATGAAGAACAATTCAAGAACGCTCATGGTTTATCATTCCCAAGAGGTTCGAGAATGTCTTCCCGTCTCGGTTTGTCACCAACCGGACGGGGGATAATTCATCTATGTATGGATCATGGATGGGGTTGATGAATGTGGATGAGTTCTTGGCCTTTTGTAGCCTTCAAATCATCTTTCGTAACTGAAAATCTCCTCAAAATCCAAGTTCTAATGCCTGACACTGGATAGCCCAGTGTGGACGACTTACAAGTGTCGTTCGATATACCCAGTGTCGTCCGATCGGATGCCTGTCCATCCGATCGGATGTGAGTCCAGAAGGTTTCGTCAGACCGGTCGTGCAGTCAATCCGACCGGATGTGCTGACATTGGGTAACCCAGTGTGGATAACAGACCCAGTGTCAGAAGTAATGCATCAAATCGGGGCCCGATTTCTTTAAAACTCCACTCGCGGCCCACACTCGTCCATCTTAAGATCAAAATACTTCAAAATCCTTGAAATAAATTCTAAAATATGCTCAATCTATCCAACTTATACCAAAACTAACAACAAATCTAACTAAAACACTAGCCAAATATACATAAATCATGACAAATATGTGCGAATCAACCACCCCATGCTTTATTGGTTTGCTCGTCCTCGAACAAACAAAAAAATCAAAACCACGTAAGTATGAAAGTAGCTAAATCAAAGACTCATGTTGTGCATATAATATAGTTTTGCAAATATTAACACTTGTCGAAAACTCTTAAGCTAAGATCGTGTTACCTTTTCACCTTGAAATCAAAAGAATGCGTCCTCACAAAAGGGAAATATATTATAGTGCACTCATTCGCTCGTGTTTTTCAAAAGGTAAGTTTATACGCTCGGATCAACATAAATATGCATTCAATGACTCGTGAAAATCAAAGACTCGTATATCGCATATGTGTGCATATTTAGTCAAGAATCAGATTAGGACTTTCTAGGGTTGTAATGTAGGCTCTTTGGTAAAGTATGTCATATATAAAGATGTGTGGCTAACTTGCAAAGAAACTCAATCAATAACTCACTCTATAAAAAATTTTAAACAAAGTGCAAAATTCTGCTCCTCATTCCTCCCAAAATAACCATGTATCGCTATTTCCGATCTTTTATAGATAAGTTTATTTCTTAACTCCAACACCCGAACTGCCAATACGCACTTGAATTTATAAATAGGCTTTATCCTTAACATATGGATGCTCTTATTAACTTAAGCACCCTTAATTTCCTCTTCTTTTTTTTCCTTTCATTTTCTTTTTTTTCCTTTCATTTTTCCCCTTTTTTTTACTATAAACTCCACTAATTCCCACCCTGCAATCGTCAATCTCAATAGACAAATGATAAATAAACTATCATCTCACAAACTTAAATGAAATAAGAGCTACAATTAAGCTCGTGGCTAACAAAGAGACGTAATAAAAGCTCAAGGGGGCTCATTGGGAATTATAGTGGATTTATTTTTGAATATAGTCGGAATCAGGTTTTATATGTGCCTATCGTCATTTCCAAAACTAAATGTACACATGCGACTTAGAGACTTCTCAAAACACTTATAGAATCACAACATGAAATGTTGATAAACACACAAGGCTTCTTACAAGGGTTTTATTCAAACTTTTGAAAACGAGGTGATAGAGATTTAAGAGCTTCGCAAAATTGCTAACGACTAAGTGTTGTTTTAAATATATATATATAAGTGGGTTTTGAAAAATTTTGCACTAAACAAGCTCAAAAGACTCTAACAAAATATCACACAATACATGATTCCGACAGGCAAGCTAGTACAAACATAAATAAGCATGGGAATGATTTCAACATACGTCGGCATAAACAATTGGTTGATTCGTACATCGTCACAAAGAAAGACTCAAATAGAACCATTCGACCTTAATGACTACGCATGCATAATACGACTACCCCCCCACATCACACACACACACAAAAGTAAGCAATGTCCGCATTGCTATCATACATATCAACACAAGGAAAAAGGACAACGACGAATCAATTATTATGCGAATAGTTAGTCGAATGGTTAAACAAACACTTAAGCACAAAACACATAACAAAAAAATCAAACAAAATCACTAAAAATGAAAAATGAGATTTCAGATAGAAAGTGATACAATACTAGGGCTCGGTCCCGCCTAAATGGCCATGCCATCCGGATGGGAAGATAGAACTCAGAAATTTCATTTAGAATCGTCTATTTTTATTTAAAATCCATCGCATCATCCAATCGGACACTAGGTTATCCGGTCGGATGGTAGTTATGCAGTATTCTCTGACCGGTCATTATATCCATCCGGTCGGATGGTTGTCCAGTGAGTTTTATCCAACCGGTCATTATCTCCTATCTGATCGATTGAACTGTCCAGTGTGTTTCATCTGATCGGTCATTATCCACATCCGGTCAGACAAACTCGAAAAGAGTTATTTCCATCATTCGTTGCACAACTCAACAAACCATTAGCTTACATATCCAACTCTAGTTACTCATGAACAAAAGTATGTAAAAAAATAAATTAGAGAAATTTAAATTGAGCTAGAAAAATGATACCTTGGGTTACCTCCCAAGAAGTGCAACTTTTAACATCTTTTGCTCGACGACTTACGAAAGTGATGTTATCCGGGATCCATAAATAAATGATGATCGTGCCATGCCTTAGTGTTCTCCAAAAGCAATAGTAGGTGATGAAGATTACCAAGGTGGGCACGATGAGCAGTTTCCATGATGATAGAGATAAAAACTTCAACTGGCTTTGGAGGTCAAAAGCGCGCGTAATCGCTCACCAAGAAGAGATCGAAAGTCAGCCGGAGTGTGGAACAATGCTCGGTCACCAAAATGACTAGAAATTAAGTCGAACAGACGGAATGATCATCGACCATCCCAAACTCCTTCTCGATTGCCTTTTCTACCGTCTCAACGTTAAGATTGATCAAAGCATCGGGTAGAACGCAATGCGGCTCAACAAACACATCCTCCTCCAAATCCGTTAACACAACTCCAACATCTTCACAAAGAGCAAGTAAATCCGAGTCGCCAACATCCTCACTCGGAACCTCCAATGGCAACACCCCTACATTATCACCCAAAACTTCATATTCAATTGCAAAATAGGCGATCTCAACCAAATCCTCATTCTCTATCTCCTCACACACCTCTCCTAAACAAGCATTAAAGCTTGAATCACAAACATCCAAGATGGGCTCCACCACATCAAGAATCGGCAGCTCTTCAAAGGTAAGCTGCTCCTCCTCAACACGGATAACTAAGTAAGAATCATTATCGATTGGAGAATCGGGATGATTGTAAATTTTTGGTTTTCCCTCTCTTCCAAAGAAGACATTATTTGAACCAACATCGTCTACATATTCTTTTTGAGTTGCTCAGTCGATTGCGCCAAATTTTGATTCTATTGCGCAAGTTCATCCCGTTGGCGAATGGTCTCAGCTTCTAGATCTTGCTTCCCTGCCAAAAATTGATCATCTAGTATGTATTCTTAATGGATCGTAAAGTACATAATCAAGTCGGGAGGGTCATAAGAGTCATAGCTCGGATAGGAAGAATTAAATTTGGATGGAGCATACGAGTCATATCCCGTGTAATAAGAAGGTGAGGCGGAGGGAGCGAATGATGGTTCAAAACCCAGATCATAAGAATTTTCATTAAGGATCGGGCGATATGAACTATGTGGTGGGGTGTGAGGTTCAAAACTCGGATTGTAGTGGTTGGGCAAAGTATGTTGGTCATTAAGGATCGAGTTGTAAGAACTTGGAGGTGGGGCCCATTCAGACGAGTAGAACGACCCTATGAAACAATCATACACTTCCTTCCACGTGTTTAAGGAATCGGGTTCTATATTTGTCAACTATTTCCTTGCCTGATCCTTTAATGCGTAGGCTAAGAGTCGCATATTCACTTGATCCTTTGTAAGGCCTAGAAGAGGGAATGTTTCAGTTATGGCGTCGTACTCTTGGATGAAGTTGAACGGATCCTCACTCGGGAGCCCATGAAAATCTGAAAGTTGATCAAAGTAGAACTCGTCCGGATCGTACTCCCGCATCTTGGAGCTCAAAAGAATGGCCGGTCGAAAGCCACGCCAATCGGACGGTGGGTAAGACTTCTTTTTTTTTTTTTTTTTGAAATGGCTTGTTGAATCTTGGTCGTCAAGGTACATTGCAATCAACACACTTAACGCACAAGATTAAACGCACCGGCGGAAAATACCAAGAACTTAACTAATGTTTATAAAAGTTTTAACAACAAATTCTAAAACAAAATTGAAAACTTTTTAAAGGATTAATAAACGGGGGTCTAGGGCCTTGAAATTGTCTCCACGACCACTTGGGTATTTCATCGAACACTTAGTCTACGAATTGGGGTTGTCAACCTCAACATCAAGATTAAATGCCCGACAGTTCCAAGCGATGGTTCTAAACGATTCCAGGCACTAGACCCTTAAATTCTAATTAGCAATCATCAACAAACCCAATATCACAAGTCCAAAACAAGAATTAATCATGAATGAAGAGGTCATCAATCTCCTCGCAAGCACTTAACTACGAGATTTAAACTAAGAATTATTACTCAAGCATTTCGTCGAACACATAGCAAACATTAGCTAAATTACTTCTAAAACTAGCAATTATGACCAAGAACATTACCAACTAGATAAACCAATGTGGGCGTCAATTGCACGATTAATAAATATTGAAATAACCATTAACTATCGAAACCAAAAGCGTTCAAACATTCACATTAAATTAAAGTAGAGTTTAGAGATTACGAAATTGAAATGTTTGCGAGAATTATCTCCAGCTATTCCAGAGGGATTATTGTCTCTGAGTCGAGCCTTGGAAGCTGTTACGGACTCCCGAGAAGCTGCGACCGACGTGGTAACTACCGAATCTATGCTACTACAACTGGTTGTCGTGGGGCTTTGAGGTGACGGATCGGAGTTGTTAGTTCCGAGCGTGTCCTCGTGGGAGGTCTCGTCCCTTCTATCCGAGTAGGTTTTGATCTAGAAAAGAGAGATAAAATGAAGAACAATTCAAGAACGCTCATGGTTTATCATTCCCAAGAGGTTCGAGAATGTCTTCCCGTCTCGGTTTGTCACCAACCGGACGGGGGATAATTCATCTATGTATGGATCATGGATGGGGTTGATGAATGTGGATGAGTTCTTGGCCTTTTGTAGCCTTCAAATCATCTTTCGTAACTGAAAATCTCCTCAAAATCCAAGTTCTAATGCCTGACACTGGATAGCCCAGTGTGGACGACTTACAAGTGTCGTTCGATATACCCAGTTTCGTCCGATCCATCCGATCGAATGTGAGTCCAGAAGGTTTTGTCTGACCGGTCGTGCAGTCAATCCAACCGGATGTGCTGACATTGGGTAACCCTGTGTGGATAACAGACCCAGTGTCAGAGGTAATGCATCAAATCAGGGCCCAATTTCTTTGAAACTCACTCGTGGGCCCACACTCGTCCATCTTAAGATAAAAATACTTCAAAATCCTTGAGATAAACATAAAAATGGTAAAATAAGTCGTAGACACATAAATTCAAAAATATGCTCAATCTATCCCATTTATACAAAAATTAACAACAAATCTAACTAAAACATTAGCCAAATATATAGAAATCATGTCAAATACGTGCAAATCAACCACCCCATGCTTTATTGGTTTGTTCGTCCTCGAACAAACGAAAGACTCAAAACCACGTAAATATGAAAGTAGCTAGATCAAAGACTCATGTTGTACATATAATATAGTTTTGCAAATATTAACACTTTTTCGAAAACTCTTAAGCTAAGCTCGTGTTACCTTTTCACCTTGAAATCAAAAGAATACGTCCTCACAAAAGGGAAATATATTATAGTGCACTCATTCGCTCGTGTTTTTCAAAAGGTAAGTGTATACGCTCGGATCAACATAAACATGCATTCAACGACTCGTGAAAACCAAAGACTCGTATATCGCATATGTGTGCATATTTAGTCAAGAATCGGATTAGGAACTTCTAGTGTTGTAAAGTAGGCTCTTTGGTAAGATATGTAATATATAAATATGTGTGGCTAACTTGCGAAGAAACTCAATCAATAACTCACTCAATCAAAAATTTTAAGCATAGAGCAAAATTCTGCTCCTCATTCCTCCAAAAATAACCATGTATCGCTATTTCCAATCTTTTATAAATAAGGTTATTTCTTAACTCCAACACCCGATCTACCAATACGCACTTTCCTTAATGAAGATGTCGATTTCGCTTTGTTTCTACATATGTGGGATGATTGTTATAATATGATGTCCCTTTTAAAAACTTTTAATGATGCCACCGTCGCTTTATCCGGTGTTTATTATCCTACCTCCTCAATGTTTGTTGATCATTGTATTCAAATAGTACTTGTTAGTACTTCTTTACTCGATAACTCTGAATTATTTGAATGTATCGATAGTATGTTGAGTAAATGGGTCAAATATTTTCATTACATTCCCGAGGTTTTTTTGATTGCAAAAGTTTTTGACCCGGATTATCGGATGGAGGGTTTACAAAATTTACCTAAAGTTTATTACGATGCATTAGGACCTTTTTTAGAAGCTTCAAATCTTCCAATTCTTAGCCCTCTTAGTGTTACTCATGAAGCAAACCTATCTTTAGCTCAACTTTTTAAAGACTACAATGAATCTTCAAGTGATGATGTTAATGTGTCCCCTTCCCCCACCACTTCTAATACAAGACCCAACGACCCTCGAGGAGCTCTAGCCCCATATATGAGGTTGATTGAAGATACTAAACGAAAAGGGCAAAGGGCTAGTGCTAGTCGGTCAATGGAATTAGACAGTTATTTAGGGACTTTTGAACGTCTTTGGTTCCAAAAAAGCCCGATGGTGTTAATAATGATCTTGTGCAGTTTTGGTCAAAAATGGTCAGTACTTTTCCCACACTCTCTAGGATTGCCAAGGAGGTTCTTGCCATTTCTGTTTCAACAGTTTCTGTTAAACAGGCCTTCAGCACGGGAGGCTATATGTTAGATGAGCGTCGGTCTACCTTAACATCCGAAAATCTTGAAAATCAAATGTTGATGAACGATTGGGTGAAAGCCGAATCGCGAGAACAACAAAAGCAATTGGATGAAGGTGAAGAGAGCGACTATTACGATACCACTTCGGGAAACAACGACAACGACGAATAGGTAAGTTGGTAAGTGAGGTAAGTAAAGAACTACGTGGACTTTGATTCCTTTTCGAGGATACATAGACAATTTAATTCTAATATTAAAAGTTAAATTTTTAATTTTTAATATCTATATATATATAATAACAATGTTTTCTATTTGAGGCAATTGTTTTGTCTCCCGCCAAAACATTTTTCTTTCCCCAAAAAGAAATTTTTTTGGCGCAAAGCCACTTTTGTTGACTTTTCAACTATTCTTTAAAATTTAAATATTAATTTTTAATTGTTGGTCAACACGGAGTGAGATTTCAAGGATCTGTTTTGCCCGATTTTTCCTGACTTTCGTTATGAAACCTACCCTCCGCGGCCGCTTTATTTTTTCTTCCCAAATTTCTGCAAACAAATTCTAGCCTTTTCTTCTACTGATATTTCTCTCAGGCCATAAATTTTTCTCCCCTTATCAAAACTTCTTCGTAGTTGTTTCAGAATAACTAATTATTTCCAAAACCATCGGTTATTTTAATTTTTATTCAACCAAACAAAAAGAGCCATCCTTCTCTCTTTCTTTCTCGATCTAATCTGAAATTATTAGCATTTTATTGGAGGTCTTTCGATCTGGTTCTTCACCAAATGAGGGAGGCGGCAGGTTTAGAGCGACGAATACAGGGCAACAGTGGATCGATTTCGGAGGCGATGGATCTAGGGTTGCGGCAAGAGAATAGCGGCACCCTGATTGGGTTGGTGATTCACTCGGTCCCGTCTCATGTATGTGTATGACGTTTGTCTCCTGCGAATTCATATATTATCTCTTGACCCGCTGACCTGAATCGACACCCTTTTTTTCAGACATTCGAACCAATTTGCTATATAATTGCAATGGAGCTCAAGGACAAATGTAGGCGCAGAGCATGTCTCAGCTATATCGGTGGTTGCGACTTTAACGATCTCTACTGTTTTTATTTTCATTGGTTATTGGCAATATGCAAGTATGAATTGGCACACCAACTGTTCGATTATTTATCCCAACGAACGAAACCATATATATACAGCTCAAATGTGCATTACTTTTCTTTTCTCTATTTTTTTTTTTAATCTTTGGTGTTGCAGAAATATTTATTGTCGATCACGGTTAGGGTAGAAGAGATGAGAGTGAAACGGCGAGATGCTGAGCAATGGATGGCCCACCATATGCTTCCTGAGCCATTGAGGATGCGTATAATACGATACGATCAGTACATATGGCAAGAAACCAAAGGTATCCTCTATTTGCGGTGACACTAGAAATAATATATGAATGGTAATTTTGTGGTGGAGTTATTTTTGTGAATTAAATGCAAAAATCCATGTTTAGATATATATATTTATTTGTTATGAGATATAGAAAAATCCTCGATTTTGAATCCATGTATATATATTTATTTATTGTGAATAAAATGCGAAAAATCCTCGATTTTGAATCTTATTATCCTTAAGTTTAATTTTAATTTTATTATGTTTCTTATGTTTATGTATTGTGATTTTGAGAAAAAAAAATATGGGTTAGGTAAGTCTAGATATTATTTACACTGTAATTGTGCATTTTAGAATTATTTATTAATTGTGATGCGTTTTATTTTAGTTTATGAATATGATCCATTTAATGTTGAGATTTTGTTTGTTGTATTCATTTCTTTGGTTTTATTTATTAGAAAGGTATTGCACACGAAGACTGACAGTAAGAGTCTGATATACACATTGATTTTTTGATCAATTGGGTTTTTGATTTTTAAGTTTGGTTGCCTTTTTTTTTTTCTTAATATGTAGTTAAATGGACTCTATTATTTTTCATTGGTATGTGGCGATTGTTTTTCAAATAATTATATGATTCTTTGAATGTGATTGAGGATTGT
>BMAC01000262.1:718943-738478 GCA_014905375.1 Phtheirospermum japonicum | reverse complement strand
TTCTATGCACGTCTTTGAATACAAAATTCTAACTGGTGCAAAGGCTGGCAAAAAAGTGTTACTTTCTCAGATGAGTCTAACTCCTTCTGACGTTAGATATCTTTCAAGTTTCAAAGAAGGTAATTTCCCCTCACGATTTCATATGCGATGACGATAAACAAGGGTCAGAGTCAATACTTTCGAACGTCGGCTTTTATCTGAAGAATCCTGTGTTTAGTCATGGTGAGTTATATATTGTTGTATTGCGTATCATCCATCGAAAGGGTATGAAGATATAGTTTGTGGTGATGACGATTTAGGATCGAACATGACTAATAATATAGTGTACAAAGAAGTATTCAATAATGTATAATATCAATGTTCATGTATATAGTGTGGATTCGATCTATAATTTATGTAATGTGGATTTGATTGTTATTTCTCTCCATCTCTATCTCTCTGTCCATTTATATGTTCACATAATAAATAATAATAAAAGTAATATTAATATAATTTATATTTTAACTTTCTGTCCCGTGCATCGCACGGGTATAAAAAAAAACTAGTTAGAATTAATCAAGTCCTTTTAAAAAAAAAATATTTTTTTTAAACTTTTTACTTCAAAAAAACCTTATAATTTAATTTGTAATGTGAATTTGTCGTGTTATTTTCAAATAAATGTCATCATATTATTAATTTGGTTGTTTGTGAATGTATATATATATATAAAGAGGGAGTTTGGCAGGAGAGATAAAGAATTAGAAAAAAATTGTGAAGTTTTCCCGCCTATTAAAAGTTTCCCTTTTATATAATTTTCTTTTCTTTTTTTATGCTTTGATTTTAATTGTTTTCTCTCAATCTTTTAATTAATTTATTAACTTTAATTATGGCTATATATTTGGTATTTTTTTGTCATTAATTTATTGCTTCATTTATGGATGTATACATTTGGTAACATTGCCCATGATAAATCATTGACTTTTTTGTAATAATCTATATCTATATATATTGGAAAAATAGTGATTTCTCCCTCCCATTCTTTTTTATTAATTTTCTTTTCCCCTTTTTCCATATAAATTCTGCATAAATCTCTTTCATCCCTCTTTCATTGCCATTGTTTTTTTCATTGATTGGCCTCATTATACGAGAGAGAGAGAGAGAAATTCAAAGACCTTACAATATACCAATCAACACTCAAATATCTATAGATCAACGAGACCTATCGTTCACAATCGAGATTGAAATATCTATAAATTTTCAAGAGCTATCTTTTTAAGATATATTGTAAGGTATACCTCAAAATCTTATAATCCTATTAAGTTTTCGTAATTAGTTTATTTTTAATATTTTGTATTTCACAAGTCTAATTTATCCAAAAGTAATAATCGAGATTCAAAGTTAGAATAAATTTTCAAGGATTTTTTATTTTATATAACCATTTTTTATGTTATATATATATATATATATATATATATATATATATTCATAATTTATTCGTAGTTTATTTTGTATTATATTTTCACCTTCCTTTTCCCATTGATTTTTTTTTTTACTTTTTTTGTAAGTTGCAGGTGTTTATATCCAAGAGCAATAATCGAGATTCAAAGATCGAATAGATCTCCAAGGAGTTTAACTCTATATTTCTCTTTTTTGTTTATATATATATATATTTATATATATATATTTATATATATATATATATATATTTATATATATATATATATATTCATTCTCCAAGAATAATTTATTCTGAATCGTCAATTGTTTTTCAAGATCTATATTCGTAATTCATTTTGAATCATATTTTAACCTCAAATTCTTTTATTTCCCAATTGATTTTTTTTGGTAATTCGAAGGTGTCGACTATTCAATAGCAATAGTCGAGATTCAAATACATAATAGATCTCCAAGAGAAATAGTCATACATTATTTTGTTCTTGGAGTTTCAATTCTAAATTAGTAATTTTCACTATTACAAGAATGATGATTATTAAATTGATTGCACATACATAATTGGCAAATAATATAGGTTAATATGGAAAAATTTTATGGCAATTGATAAAGGTTAATATGACTAATATTGTAAAGTAATAAATCAAGGTAATTTATAGAGGTTAATATGAAAAAAAATATTTAATGGTAATCAATATACTAATATATTAATGTGTCGATTAAGGCAATTGAAAATTTTAACTATATAAAAGTTTTGTAATAAATAAGGTAAATAATATCAAATATAAATATTAAACTAATTCGTCATTATGTAAATAAGGAAAACCTTAAATATAGCATAATATTAGAAATTTTACGTAATAATATCTATATATAAAGACTCATCCGTTATTATATACAACCCTAAATATATTTGAATATTTCCACATATTTATTTTTCTTTTATATACAACCCAATATTATTGTACGATTTAAATCCATATAACATAATATTATAATTGATTTAATCATATAAATCAAAGTCATAAATTTTAGGAAACGTCTTTAGTACAATTAATTATTTCATTTAATCATATATTTTAGTGTTTCAGTTTATCAATCAATCTCTTTTCAATTATGTGCTTACTGGGAAGTTCTTAATCTTTATCAATCAAGTTTCCTACAATATATATATATATATATATATATATATATATATAAAGAGGGAGTTTGGCAGGAGAGAGAAACAATTCATGAAAAATAGTGGGTTTTCCCGCCCATGAAATCTTCCTTTTTTATTTTATTGTCCTTCTATTTATTCTCACCTATTACCGCAAAGTTTTTAATAGCCCATTTCTCACATTTCCGTTTTCTTCCTCGATACGTTTTCTCGATCTGAGTTTTGGTTCTTTTCATTTGCAATTATAGAGTTTTCTATTTCAATTTTCATAGTCAAATTTCTATTTCAACTTTTCAATCATTTTTGATACCAAACTAATTTGTATCAAAAATATTCTGAATTATTTTTGCAGATCTCCAAACACTTGGAGAAATATATCTGCGATTGGAATTTATAGATCTGCAATTTTTGGATGGTACCAGGTAATATTATTTTCCTCTCACATTGATATTTATTTTATATTTTTTGTCAGTTAATATCCGCTCTTTTTTTTTATAAATCTGCATTTTTTTATCGAATGATTTATTTAATTGGTGAATAAATTTTTCATCTTTATATGAATGTGAGAAAATTCTCTTTTTATCTTATTGCAGATCAAATGAAATTCAGATCGTTAATTTTAACATCTTAAAGTTGCAATAGAGATGGAAGATTTTATTGCATTTTTTTTTTCATTCAAGAATTTTTTTTTTCTAAGGTCGAATTTTCATATTTTATTGTAGTTGTTTCAAGAATAGCTTTGATCTAATGATTTATTTAATAGTAGATCAATCTACCATCTTTATATGAATGCATACTTTTTCTTTCTATCGTATTACATATCAAATGAAATTATGATCTCACGTTCAGCATCTTACAATTGAACCCAAAAGTTTTTCTATCTTTTTTCTATTTTAGTTTTTCGATTTGTTGAATGAAATTGGAATCCATTATTTCAGATTTGGAATTCATTATAATTTTGTTAAGGAAAAAGAAAATTTTATGAATTCTATGAATCATATAAGGAAAAACATATTTCTCTGAATATACTATAAAATAAGAATATTGATCTGCACTGTTAATCATAGTAAAAATATAATTCTAGGAATCTTATAATTTTATTAAGAAAAAACGGATTTATAATTTTATTAAGGAAAAATGGACTTTCTGAATTATAGGAATCAGGAAAAACAGATTTTAGGCGTTAATTAAATTACATTTTAATATATACTTAAAATAATGACAATGCTTATTTATTTTATGTTACTATCCATGCGTATATTAATGATAGGAACAAGTAAATATTTATAGTAATATAAGTATATCGCCGTATATATCGCAATTCAAATTACATACAACCATATATATCGAAATTCTAAGAATCTTATGAAAAATATAATTATAGGAATCTTATAATTTTATTAAGGAAAAATGGATTTATACTTTTATTAAGGAAAAATCATTTTAGTAATTAAGATATTGGTAAAGTAATTAAATCTTACACGCTGACTATATTTGATATTATACAACCATATATATCGGAATTCTATGAATCTTATGCAAAACAGAATTCTAGAAATCTTATATTTTTATTAAGGAAAAACAAATTTATAATTTTATTAAGAAAAAATGGATTTATCTTAGTTTTAGGGATCTTATAAGGAAAACCAGATTTCTCTAAATAAACTATAAAAATAAAATTATTCCGAACATATTTCCTTAACATATTAAAAAATTATAATTATATTTTATTAAGATAAAATATTGTAAATTGGTATTAAAAAATACTAATTGGTATGATACTATAAAAAATTTTATTAAAAGATTATGCCGAATATATTTGGACGCAATTAATTGTTATCATCAACAAAATTGGTATGATCTGGCCAAATACACGTATGCCTTCAAAAGAATTTAAGGCACTGTTAATCATAGTAAAAACAGACAAAAATGTATGCCTTGTTTTTTAAGATATTCCAAATACATGTATGCCTTAAAATTGGTATGATCTGCATGGGTGTTAATCATAGTAAAAACATATTTTATTAAATTGCTTTTACTTTTCTTGCAGAATATATTTCATACTATATATAGTTACACCTATAATATCTGTCTTTTATTATATATGCTGAATACCATTATGTATATTGCTTTTATTAATTTCAATTATTTTCCTTTCTAATATGTATATAGAAATGGGTATTAATAACTTTATAATTAGAGTGAAGTTAATAAAAAATAAAGTAATAAAATATGACTTTACAAAATAACTGAAGTTAAATATATTAATATATATATTATTCCATATTAGTTGATATTAACATAACCATCCTTATGAATTATTATTATATATATCATGCTTATAAACATTGGAACGCAATCAAAATAATTGATTCCAATTTTAATAACCTCTTTGATTATATCTCTTACAGATTTTTTTTTGATTTTTTTGCAACCTGAACATGCTATCAATAAGTGGATTTGGATTACATATTCCCGCGAAAATAATATGGTTTCTTTATTTTGAATTTGATTATATCCTTTTTTGGTTTGTTTTTAATTTTGTTTTGCAACATCATGTTAACTGTTTAAAAAGAAAAACTGTTGATGCCTATTTTTTTTTTAAGATAACTGTAAGAAATATTAATTTGTTGCAAACTATACTGTTAAATTTGAAAACTAAATTTTTAATTATATAAATAATAAACTATGTTACTTAAATTATATTTTAATCATTATTTAAAATAGTAAAATTTAATTAATGAATCGTTGATTAACTAAATTAATTCATTTTTTGGGGTAAAAATATAATATGCCTTAATTAAGATATTTGTAAATTAAAGATTTATTAATTACATGTAGTATGAATTATAAACTATGCATTACTTAAATTATATTTTAATCATTATTTAAAATAATATAATTTAATTAATGAAATCGCTGATTTACTAAGTTAATGCAATTTTTAGGGTAAAAATATAACTATGTCTTACTTAAGATATTGGTAAATTAATGATTTAAAAATATTTAAATAAATATATAGATTTATATATTTAATTTATCTCAATATTAATTTAAAAAGATAAARATAAATCATACATTTATAAATATTTATAAATACTTCACTCAAAATCTTCATAAAAGCTACGTACAAAAATTAAATATAAATAATTTCTCCAGATAAATAGATATGAATCGTTTAATTTTATTGAGAAAATTAAATATATAGATGAATCGAAATGGTTATACAGATCGTTTAATGATTAAACAAGATATTTGGGTTCATCTATATATTTAATTTATCTACATAAATATAGATATGCCAAACATAGATATGAATCATTTAATTTATTGATTTCTCTTGAGAAATTAAATTAAATATTGCCAATATAAATGCTATGTCCAATCGTTTACAATATATAAGGATTTCTCTGAATTAATCATATGATTTATACATTTACGAAAGTTCATTAACAATTGAATTGTTATAAGGAAGTCAGTCTGTATATAAATTCACATATATCTTTCATTGTTTTCTTGATGAAAATATACTTGACATAAATCATAAACAGTGTAATTCATTAATTTTAAATATGCAGTCAATGATATATAAATAGAAAATTGAATTACAAATTAAGGAAGTCAGCGTGAATATAGATTCCCATATATCTTTCATTTTTCATTAAATGAAGATATTTTTTACATAAATCATAAAATATTGTAATTCATTAATTTTAAATATCCAATCAAGGATTTGATTTATCAATATATAATATCCAATCATTGACACATTAAAAAGTCAAGTATACTAATTTTAAAACAAATCACCGTATCTATATTTGCTTGAAAACCTTTAATTTTCTTTAATAAAATAACTTTCCAACAATAAGTCATGCATTTTATTAGTGTCCCTATCATCACCTTTAATTAAGTTTTGGTTGTTCATCAATTATTTGATTTAGGACACCGATTCGTAAATACTTTTTCTAATATCAGTTCATAAAATTAATTAACGCGAGATTTATCAGTCTTCATTAGATATGTCTTTTTTCATAATAATATGATTTAGGAAGCCGATTTCTAAATCAAGTATCTCATATGTTGCCTCATATGTCGGTAAAAATCTTGCAATTGATAATTTGGTGATTATCTTAACAAACTAATACCAAACAACCTTTTATAAATTTCTAAATATATTATTCGTCTACATACATTTCTGAGTGATATGTTTATTAAATCTATAACAAAGATAGGAATTATCAATTAAAATCAATTATTTATTATTTTTTTTTCTTGGAGAGTTCATTGTTATAATTTTTTTTAATGAAATTACTCTCTTTCTCTCTATATATATAAATATAAAGATTTTCACACTACTCATAAAAATGAGAAATACCATTCATACAATCAAGTATAAAACTATCATTGTTTTTTATCCAATGGCACATATTTTCTCACTGGTGAAAGATCTTAATCATACCAAAACATAGTGGGCACTCAAACTACGTCTTGTGAGGGCTTATGATGTGAATGCATATGGCAATAATAATAAACCATTCACTTTTAACTGCGTTTTCAAAGAWTGCACTGTACGACAATTGCACATTTTTTCTTTTATGTTTCTTTATAAATTTTAATATATACTTTAAGTCATATATTAACTCATTTTAATTTTCAGGGTGATGTTATTCACGCAACCGTCCCCAAGAATCATATTGCGAAATTTAAGCCCCTGTTTGTTACAGGTGGCCTCTATATTGTGTCAAATATTATGGTGTGAGAAATTAAAACGATGTTCAGAGTCGGACTAGAAAAATATGGCTTCAATTTCTTTAACCGTACTACAGTCAACAATTGCATCAACAATTTGCTTCAATTTCTTTAACCGACGACGCATTTCTTTCGGATTTGTATATTTTCAATCCTTTTCACGAGGTTTTTGAGATGTCCATCTCCGATGAAAAAATCCTTATACGTAGGTAGCTCTTTTAGTATTTTCAAAAATTACATGTGTTTTCTCAAATTATTGAAATAATAATTTGATCGATGCATCAACACAAAATAAATATAAAACTATTTTTCCCATTACTCTTGAATATGCTAGGTGAATTCTTTGAAATAGATAACGCCCCTCGATTTCGATTTGCGAAATCAATTTTGGATTTTTTTGGAATATACCATTTGCTTTTAGTTTTATGACTTTGATTAATTCTTCAATGAAACGGACCGTAATAAAGACACATTTGGCCTTAGTTAGTATCATGGAAAATCCTTATTGACATAATACATTATTTTATATATCTTTGTTAAGTATGGCTTGGTAATATATTGCATTCTGTTGCGATAGCTCAATTAAATAATGATAAATCGAAGATTTAAACTTAATTCATATAATTTGGTCAAAGAACTCGCTAATAAGACACATATTGAGCTGTGTACGTTTTTTTTTGTGTGTGTGTATTTGTGTGTTTGCATTTATATATTCATTGTAATTTATTTAATAGGCTTGAGAAAATTACTTACTAAATTAGTCTTAATTAGAAAATGTATTTGCTTAAAGTTTTGCAATTATATTTTATTTTTCAGATGTTATTGGTAGAGTTGTTGTTGTCCAAACAACTCGCACTCTTACAGATGGAAAACGCATCATGGATATTACACTTGAGGATTTAGAGTTAAGTTCTTTTAACAAAATAAGAATTTAACTAAACTTTAATTATGAATGATTTATTCTACAATATGTGTTGAAAAAAACTATAGAACCATATTTATTAGTTTGCAATCTTACTAAATTTTACATATATTGATTGTATGTCAAACAAAACTTCCTTTCTTATTAGGGGATTACGACTTTCATGTACGTTTGGGCTGAACATGCTGATGAAATTTCTCCACAAATTCCAGTTGCCTCTACTTCTCAAATTATTGTTGTCATTCAGTTTGCTCGAGTGAAGGAATATAAAGTTTTGAAATAATTGAAATACATGTATATGATTTCTTAATGCAATGATTATAAAAAAATGTTTATCAAATAACAGGGGATAAGCAATGCCAAAATATTTACAATATAACTCGAGTGATTGTCAATGGAAACGACCCTTAGATACCAAAATATATAGAAAGGTATTGAAAGATAGCAATCTATTTCTATAAAAATATTTATATTTCATAAAAAAGTGTATAGAGAATAATAATTTTGAATATTTTAATAGTTTCTCCAACAAAAATATTGAATCGAGCACTATCACTACAATATCCGGAAGATCATAATGCTCGATTGCATATGGTCTCATGACTGGATCCGTGGTTCCAAAAATAACTCAATGGCTATTAGACACTAATGAGGTAATAAACACGTGAAATAAAATATTTTACTGTCAAAACATCTTGATATAAATAAGCGTTTTTATTTATTTAAGAATTATTATAACTAAACAAATTGTCTCAACTATGCATATTTTACTCTCATATTTTTTGGTTTAATAGGATGGATCTTATTGGACAAGCTGTTTAATTGTTGAATTTGAGAATGAGTCTAACTATTGGTACTACGCATGCACCAAATGTTTTCATGCCCTAAAGAAAGAGGATGACAAATTCAAATGCTAAAATAGCAAAAATAATACAGGAGGTAATGGAACATATAGGTATTATTCGTATATCGTAACATACAAATATAAAACTAGACCATTGTATATTTTTTAATTTTACTATTTTTTATAGATATAAGTTGGATTTGCTGGTGATGGACAATACTGGACGCACTAACTTTCTTTGTTAGGATAAGGATAGTTGTGATTTGATTGGTAAGAAGGTAGATGATACGAAGAAAGAAAAGATATACACTTTGATTACTTGACATTATTTAGTTTTTTTGAATATTTTAAAACTTTTCTATATATTGAAGAATATTTCCTCATATTTGCAGGATGCCAATTCTGATGTTGTCCCTAGCAACATTGGTGATTTAGTTGATAAAAAAGTTCTATTCAAAGTGCAGTGCAAGACGAATGCAAGCAAATTATGGAAACCTACTTTTATCGTAACCAAACTTTCTCTTAATTTAGAGTTGATCGCGATATTCGAAAAAACTTTCATCGACAGTGACAGCCAGGCATGATTGAAGTTTTAATCAATTGCATTTTAACTCATTTATAGGTTGATATTCATATATAACAAATAATATTTATTTTACATGACTATGATCAGATTTCGAAGACGCGTCTAAGTGAATCAGTTTGTGATAATGTAATATCTATTTTAGTACTCAAACAAGTTCAATAAACTTTTTTTTTAAATATACATAGTTATATTATACCAAGTTCAATTAATTACTTTTAGGACTATGTAAGTTTGGATGATGATGAAGCATGTTCTCCTTAAAAGACTAATGTGAAAGATGATTCATATTGCTCCATTGATGTTGATGATGCGAACCCGACCAAACAAAGTCTTGAAGAAGCATTTTCCACTAACGCATCTTTAAAGAAGTTGAAGAAAGTGATCAAGCAATAAGAAAACTAGACATTATTTTTAAACATCATTGTTATTGTTAGTATTTTGTTTATTTTCATTTGTCACTTAATAAATGTTTGTTGGATATTAGTAGCATTTTGTGATTGGTTTCAATAAAATTTGTTGATAAATAACAAGCTCAATTTTTGAAAAGTAGTTTTCTATTGTCCATAATATATATTGAACTATATACGCAAATCAGTTAAAATTATCAAATTTCAACAAATATTTATATATCAATCAATTATTTTCATTAACAACTTTATTAATGTTTGAATAAAGTAAAATTAATCAAAATTGAATGTTTTATAATAAAAATCATTCATATTCATTTTTCTATAACTTTTGGTAGTGCCCATAACTTTGGCCATAAGTAAATATATCTCATAGGTCGTACTTTTAATAATATGTAAAAACTGAAAGTATATGAAGGAATATGCTGATGATATATTAAACATTTTGAGTTATTTTTGTAGATCTTCATATTTAGATACGATCTAACAGTTATCCTATTAAAAGAAATTTCGGTACATGATRCGACCTATTAATAATATGTAAAAATAGAACTACTATTAAAGTTATTCTATTTAACAATCATAATAATTAGTTAAATAATTACTCATTACTCCCTCCATTTTAAAATAAGTGTCGTTTTAGAGATTCAATTTTATTACAAATTAAGTGTCGTTTTAGAAATTTTTCCACTTTATTCCAGTTTTATCCCCCTCTTACTTTTAGAAATATAAACAAGTTTATGGTAATAGAATAAGTAAAGGGAAAGAGTTGAAGTAATTAAATGAGAATATTATTAATTGATTCAGGATATGTTGGTCAAATATTTTGTTCATTTGTTTTGAATAAAAACTTTAAAACGACACTTATTAAGAAATGGAGGTAGTATTTATCAATACTAAATATATTACAAGTTATCAATCAATTAATATTAAATATATGATAATTTGTAGCTCATTATTCTTTTTTGGTAAGATGATTTATTTAATCACATTGATTTTAATAATCAATTTATTAACTATGATGATTAAATCACATTGATTTTAATTGTTTGGTTAGATGATTTATTATGGTAATTACCAATCAAAATCAATTACTTGATTTTTCAAACGATTTTTCACATCTCATTACTTGGTTAGATGATTTACTAAATCACATTTATTTTAATTACCAATATGTTAACTAATCTAATTAAAACTTTGTAACACCTCCCCATATATAATAATGGTTTTGAGGGTCATTAATTAATATACCTAATATATTTGTTACCGTTTAGAAACGATTCTCCAAGAAAGTAACGCGGGTGAATTAGTACTCATCCCACGAATGACCGTAACACCATCAGATCCTAGGTTATCGTTTAAGTTTCAATGAAGGTAATTTTCGGTTATTCTGTCGTATGCATTGACAATTAATAAAAGTCAGGGCCAATCCCACCCACGTTGGACTTTTCTTGGAAAAACCTGTTTTAAGTCATGATCAATGGTATGTTGCAATATCAAGGGTGACCAACCGAAAAGGTTTTAAAATATTAATTTGCGACGAGAAAAATAGATGTAGAAAAAAACTACGAATGTTGTTTATAGGAAGTATTCCATAATTTGTAAATTACAAGTTTCTGATTAATAATAACTTTGCTAAGCATGTTATATATAATATTTAATTCTTCAATTTCTTATATTTATTATTTTAATCTTTATCTTATTCCACTTTTGTTTAAATTAGTATAACCACTTATTTATTATATTATCAACATTAAAATAATATTAAGTATTTAATAAATTAAACCTTAAAATTATCCTCTCGTGCATCGCACGGGTGTAATACTAGTATATATATATAAGCTAGGCCATATTAATCAACTTAATTAATGATATTTAATATGTTAAAATATATGATATGATAATCAATATAATGCATCTAATGTATAGGTTATCACGATATATTGTACCACATGTGCAATATGTCTCATATATATAATTTTAATCATGATTTACCCCACGTACAAAATTGCTTGATTAAAAAAATATGTCTCATGTTTCCAAATATCATGATACAAATCATATATTAGTTTAGTCATATAATATATTTATCAAATACACACATTTAAACAAGTATCAGCCGTAATTCATGATACAATTAATGATTTACGTTACATAAAAGATTTAATGATAAAATCCGTTGACTTACATATTATGTAATGATTGTAGATTATTGTGGTAAGTCAATTGATAAATAAATTCCTTAAATTATGCACATCAGTAATTAATGTATGAAATTAGTTTTATTTAAAGGAACTTTTTTACATATATAAATTACATATGGTTAATGCTATAAATTAAAACATTTTTTATTCATTTATAGATTAATTTGATTTTCATTCATCCATAAAGAAATTAGTAAATTCACCAAGTACACAATTATTGGCAGCAAATGACAATTGTCGAACATAAATCAAGACAATAACATTCATATCTTTTATAGTTTATAAAAAAAATTATATAATGCAATAGAATGTAAATAACTATTTTTCAATACATTATGTATCATCTTTTTCATATTCATTTATGTCTATAGTCGTTAAACAATCTATCTAAATCTTTTATATCCGATCTTAGTCATGTTTTTCTTTTATAGTGGTTTGTTTATTTATATTTATCTAATTTAAACATATAGATTCTGACTTGCATTTCATATTTCAGTCAATCAACTTATTATACTACAAATCGATCATTTCTTAATGAAGAATCTTCTGATAAATATTTAGTTTGTTATATAATAAAACACATAAGTTCATTTTATAATTATTTGTTTTAAAAAACTGTGGATTAGTTAGTTATTTGGTGATATAATTAAATCATTTTTAAATGTTATAATTAACTTCGTTGTTCTTATTTAATTATTTTGTCTGAATGGATATAATATCATTGATCAACATAATTTATTAATTTTATTTTGTAGTTAGTGATAGATATAATCGAATGACAACTCATGTTAGTTTGTACGAAATAGACAATATCTTTTTTAGATCAAACTTATTAAGAATATTGTCAAATGAAATAATATTATATTTTTATGTTTATCAGTAATAGATAGTGATATAAATCAATATTCAATAAGTATACTCAAAGGTATAATTAGGATTTGTAATATTAAATAATTGATTTCTATCTTTGTATAAAATTTATGATTTCTTTTCTTGAATTATCTTTGATAATAAAATAAACAGTGATTCAATGTTAGTCTTATCTACAAATAAAAAAAATCCCGATGAAATCACTCTAATATACATACTCATAGTTGTTTTTAATTTAAATTAATATGTATATAATTTTTTTAATTTTTATACAACTTGATTAACAACATCTATTATATATATGATTAGTATAGTACACCCAATTGCAAAGACTAATACTTTTATTTTGCAAAAAATATGAATGTAACTAGATTGACTTCGGTAGAGCGTGATACAGATTGGAGTGATGTAACAAATACTATACAATCATTTTTAGTGGCTAAAGTTTCATATCATTTTTAGAGATTTTGTATAACTGTTATTTCTAATGGTATTTTATTATTTTACTATAATCTTGTTGCAATTAATACTAATGTCAAATAATCCTTGAAAAGATACACTCATTCTTAATATCATTTGGATCTTTACTATTATTTTATAATAATAATAGATATTATTATTGTTATTGTTATTCTTTTTTTACAACATAATTATCAATTGACCTATATAATTCTATAGTTTTTACACTATTCACAATTTGTCTAAAAACATGCATAATTATCTATTTCTGAAAATGTTTCCAAAGAATGTAGTTATTCCACTACATCCATTCGAATGGAAAGTAGCTCATCTATTGTACAAATTCTGGATCAAAATCAGCTAATTTTCAAACCAAACCTCCTAAAAATGCAACCGATGCTACCATAGTTGGGGAAAATTGTTATTTTTTTTAGTCCATTATATTGTCCATTTTAAAAAAAAAGACCATGATATTGTCCAGTATCAAAACACCTACACTAAGTTGGTAAAATTATCGAAAAAGGTACAAAATTATCCCGATCAGGCTTTATTGCTGACATGGCATGATTCAATACTTTCTTATCATTCTTCTTTAATTTTAATCATTAAATTGAAGACAAAAACCTGGGAAAAAATCATTTTGATCCATTATATTGGACACATTTCAGAAAAGATACAAGATATTGGCCATCGTCAAAATACATCTGCTAAGCTAGCCAATTCATCCAAAAAAAAGTCAAAAAAAGATTGATCGGGGTATTTTTCTAACGTGACATCACTCTACAATTTCTTATTTTTTTTTAATTTTAAATATTCAATTGAAGACAAAAACATGTGTTTCCCTTCATTCCTTTTCCTTAAATCAAATTAATAAATTTTAATAAAAAAACTCAGTGATAAATATAAAAATATAAATAGATCTTAAAAAACTATAAAGTAAATATTATTTTGAGTTAAATTTTTTTTATAAAATTAGAAATAAACTATAAAACATAAAACGGATCTTAAAAAATTATAAAATTATAAAGATATTTATATGAAAAAATTTGATTTTTTTCATATAAGATTTTATATTTGTTTGATATTATTTATCATTTATTTTATGTTTTTATAGTAATCTGTAATTTTATTAGTTAATTTTTTATAATAATAAATTTTTTTAAATATAAATTTTTATATTTTTTTAATAATTTTTTAATATTTATTTTATATTTTTATATTTATCTCATATTTTTATTAATTCTTTGTTGATTCATATTTTATTAATTATATAAAAAAGAAACTTAAAGAAAAGTGGAAAATAAAAGGAGGGCAAAATATTTTGTAATGTTTATAATTATATAAAAATGATAAAAAAAATATAAAATCACACCATGTCAATAAAAACCTCGACCAGACTATTTTTTGGATCTTATTTGATAAATTGGCCAACTTAGTAAACGTGGTTTGACGATGGCCAATTTCACGTCTCTTTTCTTTAATGTGACCAATATAATGGTTCAAAATGAATTTCTTTCCATTTTAAAAATGATAAGAAAGTATTGAATCTTGCCACGTCAGCAAAAAATCCCGATCGGGATAATTTTGTATCTTTTTTTTTAATAATTCTACCAACTTAGTGTAGGTGTTTTGATACTAGACAATACAATGATTTCTTTTTGAAAGTGTACAATATAATGGACTAAAAAAATAATTTTTCCACCAAAGTTGATATTTTAGAGCATTTATACAATAGTTTAATTTATAAATAAATTATGTTGTCATTTTCTATAAAATAATATTTTTTTATTAATTAATGTCATAATTACTATTATCATTATTTGAAAAGAAAAATATAAAATCCACACAACTCAATTTATTTCATATGTTGTGCATTTATTATAAACATCCCACTATAATATATGTGTGCATGTGCATATATATAAGAAAATTCCCCCCTTATAGTTTTTTACAACATCAATTAGAAACTAATGTTGTTGAGAATATTTGAGTAATTGTGTGGGAGAATATATGCTTCGTCAATATATATTGTTACTATCGATTGAAGTGGAAAACGTTACAGCAACTGCACTAGATAAGTCACAAAGTTGAATTACCCCTAAACCAAGAAGGGGACGACTGGCTACAAAATCAAATGTGCCTAATAACGCTAATATTTTCCACAAATTATAATTCTTATTAAAATTTAACTATATTTACAATGTTAATTTAATTATTAATGTTAATTATTTGGTTGAATGAATTTATTAAAAATATGTCATTATTATCTAAAATAGTTTCTACAAATCTTGAAACTTAATACAGTTTCTTATGTTCTCAAATTACAATCAACTTGTTTATGTATTTTTTGAAATATAATTAGTAGTAAATATATTTTATGAAAAGATTACAAGTGTAGTTTATAAGTTTCAGCGTGAATGCATATAATTCTTCAACCCCATCGACAGAATTAGATAATAGTGCATCTGTTGCAGTTGATTCGGCACATAATCAACTTACTCCTAAACCAAGAAGAGAACGGCCACAAAATAATTTAAATATTTCTAATTACGCTAATTGTTTAAATTACTTATTCATTTATATATTAATTTTATTCGTTAAGAAGGTGAATGTTTATAACAATTCTAATAGTTTAAATTATTTCTACTTTAACACGTTAAAGTTACAATTAATAATAGATAAATGCAGTGTAAAAAACTATTATTGTTTGGTTGTGATATATTACCCAGATTTAGAATACTCAATATAGTTTCATTTTATTTTATTTAATATCCCTAGGAGTTTAAAAAATATTAACAATTCATAGTCATATTTACTTAATTTTAAGGTAAATCTCAACTTTAGAAATAATATTGTCAATACAATACAATTAAATATTGTAATTAAATTAATAATTTTGTATATGAAATATTTATTTAATATATTTCTAACATTGTATATAACTTATATATAATAATAGATGATAGATTTTTTATATAAGCAATATTTTTAATATTGTAATAGAAATACTCCCACACAAAAAGTGGGAAGGCCATTTCTGAAATCTACATTTGAAAATAGTAAAATTTAGCATTCATACTTTATTTAATATTATGTTTACAATGGAAGATTAATTAGTTTAATTAATTTTTTGTTTTTGGTTGTAAATATACCTTTATGATATTCAAAAGGTTCCACATCATCTACTAGAATTAGCAGTGGAACAATAACTGAAGTAGTTGAGAAAGAAATGACTACAACACTTTGCAAGTCTTCACTTAAACGGTACCCCAATAAACCTAAAATCACTGATGATGTAATTCCTTTTAATCTTTTTATTTCAACAATAAACTAAGATAGTTTTTTTAATTCAAAACAAATGATAACACACACACACACATTTTTATTATTAATTTTTTAAAATTTCAATGAAACCTTCAATTGTCTATATATATATAGGTGGGTTCAAATAGAACCATGTCATTATATGCGAACCTGCGAACTAGTGCTTTAATTGTATACCAGCAGTGCTTTTATTATACAATCACATTGCTTTATTAATATTTTCAGTTATATACACCAATAGTGCTTTTATTAGACAATTCTAATGCTTTTAATCAAATAAGCAAATACACAAAAAATCTGATCTATCCATTTAATTAGATCTAAGGCCCATAATTGACCCTAGGTTCACATATAATGACATGGTTCTCATTTGAACCTATGCCACTTTCCAGAAAAGGTACATGATGTTGGCCAGCATCAAACTACATACATTAAGTTGGCAAATTTATCAAATTTGGTACAAAAAAAGCCCAATCGGGCTTTGATGCTTACATGGCATGATTTAATCATTTCTTATCATTTTTAATTTAAAATATAATTTATAAATTAATTGAAAACTAATTTCTTATCATTTTTAATTTAAAAATTAATTTCTTATCATTTTAAAATTAATTTAAAAATTATTGTAAAAATTAATTTCTTATCATTTTTAATTTATAAATTAATTAAAAATTAATTCTTATCATTTTAAATTAATTTAATTTAAAAATAATTTCTTATCATTTCTAATTTAAAATTAATTTATTATCATTTTTAATTTAAATATTAATTTGAAAATTAATTTTTTATCATTTTAAAATTAATTCAAAAGTTAATTTAATTTAATAATTAATTTAAAAATTAATTTCTTATAATCTTTAATTTAAAAGTTAATTTCTTATCATTTTAAAATTAATTAAAAAGTTAATTTAATTTAAAAATTAATTTATTATCATTTTTAATTTAAAAGTTAATTTCTTCTAATTTTTAAAGTTAATTAAAAAGTTAATTTAATTTAAAAATTAATTTCTTATCATTTTTAATTTAAAATTAATTTTTAAATTAATTTTAAAATGATAAGAAATTAATTTTTTAATTAATTTTTAAATTAAAAATGATAAGAAATTAATTTTTATATTAATTTTTAAATTAATTTTAAAATGATAATAAATTAATTTTTTAATTAATTTTAAATTAAAAATGATAAGAAATTAATTTTTATATTAATTTTTAATTAATTTTAAAATGATAAGAAATCAGTTTTTAAATTAATTTTTAAATTAAAAATGATAAGAAATGTTTAAATCATGCCATGTAAGCATCAAAGCCCGATTGGGCTTTTTTTGTACCAAATTTGATAAATTTGCCAACTTAATGTATGTAGTTTGATGCTGGCCAACATAACGTACCTTTCTTGGAAAGTGGCCAATATAATGTACCAAAAATAAAATTTTCCCTGGAAATATTGTACGGTTTTGTGATTGACAAAGAATATGGTGCTTCAAAATTTCAGCTAAAATCCTGATTTAGTTGAATTGAAAGAGTTTTCTCAGTGGATAAATAACATTGGATTTGGGACAGTTTGAGGATCAAATGATGGTATCGTTGAAATCGATATCCTAGAGGATCCATTATTGTTAGATGATGGTGATTCTATTGCATCGATTTTGACTAGCATATATCTATAGTTTGGAACAAATACTGGATGTTCTGTTTATTTGGAGGGCCAAGTTGTTCTTGCACCAACACTTGATGTAGTCAAATTTAATTAATGAATACATGACTTCATTGAATGAAGGATCATGTAAGTATATACGAGCTCTGATAGTGCATGAAAATCTGATACAAATGTTGACATTTTTCAAGATTTCCACTCACCCGAGTTTTTAAACACAATCAAGTGTTTCTGGGTTATCGAATCATGAGTTACAATTGAAAGTTGATACTCCAATCATGTTGTTGAGAAATATTGATCATTCACTTGATTTTTGCAATAGAACTAGAATGGTTGTTACGAACTAGGTGATCATATTTTGGAGGCAACAATTCTCTAAGGAAGAAAAGCAGGTGAATTAGTACTCATTCCAAAAATGACCATAACACCATCAGATTCTAGGGTTACCTTTTAAGTTTCAACGATGACAATTTGAAGTTTTTGTATCATATGAAATGACAATTAATAAAAGTCAAAGCCAATATCTATCTCATGTTAGACTTTTCTTAAAAACCAATCTGCAGTCATGGTCAACCGTATGTTGCAATATTAAGAGTGACCAACCGAAAATGGTTTAAGATTTTTGATTTGTGATGATGATAACAAATGTAAAAAGAAAAAGAAAACTGCTAATGTTGTGTACAAGGAAGTATTTCATAATTTCTAAACTACAATTCCCCGATTAATAATACTTTTATTAACTATTTTCTATATAATGTTTAATTATTTAATTTATTTTAATTTATTAATTTCTTTTGCTTTATTATACTTTGGTTTAATATTTACTGCGTTACTTTAAAGGATAACCTCTTATTTTTACATTATATATCATTCAACATAAGAATAATATGCAAAAGATTGGCTCATTACACCTTCAAATTATTCCC
>BMAC01000262.1:692819-706656 GCA_014905375.1 Phtheirospermum japonicum | reverse complement strand
ATATATCGATTGTTATGTGCCACTAATATATTATTATTCTCACATTGATTGTACTAACATAAACCATTATAGTTCGTTCGTGCATCGCACGGGTTAAGCATTAGTGTTATATTAAAAGAAATATGTTATATATAGAAAATTCAAATAAAAGAAGAGAAGGTGCACTAAGAAAGAATCCAACTCACCCTAAAAAAGGGAGGAAAGGAAAATGTTTTTGTGGATGCTTCTATGGTCAAGAACTTTGTTTAGGTAGATCTTTTATCACTATTAGATTTAGTTTAAATCAATATAATACACTTATTTTTTTTGTACATATGAAAAATTATCTGAAACATCTGTACAAGAGACTGTACACAACACGTTTATTGAATTAATATATAATATTTTAATTATATAATTACAAATCTAACCTTATCCATAACAAAGACTTATAAAAGGATTTTTTATTAATTTATTTTATATATTAATATTAATTATTATTATTATTATTATTATTATTATTATTATTATTATTATTATTATTATTATTGTAATAGGGAGGATTGACCAATAAATACTAGCATATGATATTTTTTCCCACCGGATCTCACATTGGACCAATCTATCAAAATTACCCTCATATAAAATCATCCCACCCTCTCTCCCTCTCCCCCCTTAACCACGCGTGTATCTCCCTCTCCTCCCACTTACACACAAACTTGTAGTGTTGATTGTGGCCATATATGATGTCCGTTTAAGCTAATTTTTACAATTTTTTAATTATTATTTTGAATTTACCTGCAAAATATAAGGTACATTGGATTTCGTTTGCCCCACTAAATTGTCAGTCAAAATTCTAATTTTTACAGTTTTTCACACAAAAAATAAAAATTTTACAGAATTGATTCCGGCCATATGCAATCTCCATTGAACCTGATATTTTTATCATTAATTATTGTTATCATCTTGAGTTCACCTATAATATTTTGGGTTAATCAAAACCCATTTGCCACATTGATTCTCCAGTCAACGTTTTGATTTTTACATTTTTTCTTTCACACAAAAAATATGAGACTTCCGGCATCGATTTTGGTCATATCTGATGTCTATTTAATATAAAATATTCAACACTGATTTATATTATAGTTTTGAGTCCACCTGCAAAATTTCAGGTCAATCGGAGCAATTTACCTCGTTGAATTGTCAATCAAAGTCTTAATTTTTACAGTTTTTTTCACAAAAAATTAGAAATTTCCGACATTTATTTCGGTCAGCTCCAATTTACGTTTAAACTAAGATTTTTACCACTTTTAATGTTTTCAGTTCAAGTCTAACTACAAACTTTTAGGTCAATACAAGTTGGTTTGCCCCGTTGAATCGCTAGTCAAAGTTTTGATTTTCACAAGTTTTTTACAAAAAGAATCAGAAACTCCCGGCATCGATTCCAGCCATCCACAGTATCTATTTAAGATGATTTTTTTTATGGATTCTATTATCGTTTCGAATCTACCTACAAAATTTCAGGTCAATCGGAGTTCATTTACTTTGTTAAATCGTCGGTCAAAGTTTCGATTTTCAAACTTTTTTCACACAAAAAGTCAGCAAACTTCTGGTGTCGATTACATTTAACTTGAAATCTATCCCATTGAATTCCCGCTAATATTTCAAGTCAACTTGTACTAGGCTCGTCACCAGTCACCAACATTTTTGATGAGCGATCGGAACCCTGGATTTATGACAAGTTCGATGCCCAACGATAAGATTACCACAGCTAGTAATCTAAAAATTACTACACCCAATAATACTAAGATTACCTCATACAGTAATGTAATATAAAATTACCAAAATTAATAATAAATTACCACAAGCAATAATATTAAAATTGTCGTGTATAATAATGTTACCTAAAATTAATCAGCTTACTTGAAAGTAAAGATGGTCAGAAACTTTCTGACGAGGAACTAAAAGAGCTTCAGCTTGAGATTGAAGCTAGGACTATGTGCTTTAACGAGGATAACACAACCAATAATATCAAGATTATTGCATGAGATTATTATCAGTTGTCATAAGAACATTAATCTAAAATATGAAAATATAATTATTGCAGTAATTAGATTACCACAAGTAATCACATTATCCTAGTAATAAATTATCACATCCAATAATACTAAGATTACCGTATACAGTGATGGTATTGTTACCGGTTGCGATAAGATTAACATAACCAATATTCTATAATTACAAAACCCATTAAAATTATCACAACCAATAATAATAAGATTACCACATACAGTAATGCAATCTAAGATTACCACAACCAATAATATTTAATGAGATTATTACCAGTTGTGATAAGGTTACCACAATCAATAATAAGATTATCAAATTCAAGCCATCAAAATTATTTTCAAATGTTCATAAACTCATGAGGATATTTACATATCCTCAAATATAAAAAGTATAAATAAATATTTACAAAAATATGTCCACAAAGATGAATTATCTACAACTAATTGAGGAAAATCATGTCTTATACTATTTTATAGAATAAAAAAACATGAATAAAGATTACTGTAACCAGTAATATAAAATTATCACAACCAATAGTAATCACATTATTCCAGTAATAAGATTATCACAACCAATACGATTATCACGATCAGTAATTAGACTACCACAAATAGTAATCATATTATCCCAATAATAAAATTATCACAACCAGTTATCTAAGATTATCATAAATAGTAGTAATATTATCTCAACAATTAATAAGATTACCACAACCAGTAATCACATTATCTAACACTGTAACTATTGACACGTCGATCATGTTTTTTAATACATGAAGAAATCATAGTTTCAAATATTACAATCGGTTGGATAGTTACCACACTGTAAATCAATAATATTTTATCAAGAAATTCATAAGTTTATTTAAGTTCAAAGAATAATTGAAAATGAAGAGTGTATTTGTAAATAAAGTTTTATATTAAGAGAATGAGGGTGTATATTTAGCACTTGGTGATGTGCAAATATCAAAAGCCAACACTATTTGTCCTAAGAAACCCCTTGGTCGAACCCAAGCTAAATTGACAACTCTAGCTATATTGGTACTGATGCGACCAAAAAGATTGGTGCTTCAAGAATGGGGGGTACTGACCTTATATGTGTGATCAGCGACCTGAGTAACCTCGAATAACTATGCAGCGACCTGATTGATCTCCAAGGGATTCCTGGCGACCTGTTAGATCCTGCAAAACAAAATCCAGCCAAGTCGGTGGACGGCCCCGATGTAAGCCCTCTGATGCTTAAGTCAGAGATTGCGTGAGAGAGAGACGAGAACCTTTAAAGTGAGACAAATCTCAAAACGTAAGATGTAAAAATCAACTTAGAGAAAGAATGAGGCCTGTGTCTTCTTTATATAGATAAGAAAAGTAATCCCAATCTAGGGTTTCCCTCTCCTACCATAAATAACACAACCAACTCAGAATTAGATAAGAGAACTCTCGCTGAATTACTATATTAGCCGTGGGCCAATAAACTTGTTCATAGGATTCAGTCCACCAGGACCCCATAGAATAGCCCATTATACTCTGCCAAAGCCCAAAATCATGAAGCCCAGCCCTCAACACCGAGCTACTACTCAGTGCCGGGCTGGCATAATAAATCTTATATCAAAAGAGGTCTCTACCTCACATAAGAGCTCGTCACTCCTATGCAACAGGTCGCTACCCTTCAAAACAGCTCGCTCAGCTCCCAGAAGGATAACTTCTCCTAAGAAATGAGGTCACTTACTGAGATTACTTCCTAAGATCTTCATAAATACCTGCATGTTGGCGATGTGAATATTTGATGTCGTATCAGCTAGTCCCCCACATTCTGGTCAGTTGAGGTAGGAAACCAAGTAGAATGTAATCATGAGTTAAACCCAAAAGTCAATCCAGCGAACTCCTTGATAAAGCGTGAAACCATCAACCGTCACTTCTCACGTAATAACATTAAATGCGCTTCTGCACCATGTCGGACACGTGTTACTAGCTTGTTTCCTCGTAATTTATTTAACCTTGGGGGCCCAAGAACGAAAGGCCCATAATAAACCCTAACAACTTTCTCGCCTATCGAAAAACCTTTCTGTCCTTTCAGCTTTCCGCTGTCCAAAATTAACAAAAATACCTTTCCCTTTCATTTTCTTTTACTTACGCAAATCAATAAAAAACACTCCATTTTCATCTGCAAAAAATATCTTGCGAGTTCCAGGAAAAATTACAACGCACCATCATCCATACCAAAATCTCTGATCAAGAAGATGACTCAGTCCCTCTAATCCTTCATTTCAACAATAATAACGGTAATCTTTATAGCTAATTACTGCCTTGCTGAGTATGATTTTCTATCTTTTCCCCTCCCCATTAGTCGATTGACGATGAACATAGATCCATCTGACTCCACTTCTCCAAACCCTAACCTCGCAAACCCAAACTTATCCTCTGATACTGAATCAGTAGAAATCCCTCTTAAACGATCTACTAAGAAAAGAAACACACCCAAACTTCCACCCACTCCTGCTGATGAACCGGAGGGAAAGTTCCCTGGACCGAACTCGAGGCTCAAACTCAAACTCTAACCGAAGCTCGAGCCCTGATTGAAGACATAGCCGAGGACCTCCCCTTAACACAACCCAAGAGCGAACACATACCTGGAGGCATCCCTCTAGCGCAGCCAAGAACAACCTCTTGTTCCCAATTGTAATATTTTTTTCCTAACCCTGTAACCCTAGTACCTTCACCAGCACATGCCGACCTACCTACACTTCCTCAAGCTACTAATATTACCTCACAGAACCTTTGGGTTCTCCCCGATCAAAGGAATCTCAAAGAATTCGAAAAAGCACTCAACCTCCCTGAAATCGCCAAAACAGTCTACCCCAATATTCTCCAAACTGACCCAGAACATCCTCCCAAAAATCATATCACACTTTTTGAGGAACTCCTCAGAGCAGGATTTAGGTTTCCTCCTCACTAGTTTTTGGTTGCTACAACAAATAAATATAAAGTCCCCCTACTTCAAATGACCCCCCAATTTAATTAGGTTTTTAACTAGATGCGTAATTTTGTATGAATACTATGATGTACAGCCCGACCCAGGATTTTTCAATTTTTTTTCCAAATAAAATATAAAAAAGTCTCGTTCTACCTCTCCTCCATTATCTACTGAGCTACAAAATGTAACTCCCAACAAGACACACCCCCTTCTCCAAAACAACAGCCTGCCCTTCACCAACAATATTCAGACTTGCCCTTTGAATGGAGCAAACGCCCCTACGATGTTGTAAAACTTACAAAATGGGAGAGAGTTTTTTCATTTGTAAGCCTTGACCCGCGACCAATGGATCTGACCAGATCTGAGTTCGGTAGGTTCCCAGATTATCAAAAATTCATTCAACTTCACCCTCGCAAGAAAATAACTAATTCATTCCCTTATTTATGCATATGATATTATTGATAGTTGTCTATCATCGAGCTCGGAGGGCATAGCAACTATCTAACCAGATCTATACCCAGCAGTGATGTCGGTAATGTGAGCTCCCACTGTGAATATTGATGAAGAAGTGGAGATCGCACTGGCTGCGAGAAATAAACCAGTCGAGGTCGCGGACTATGACGATCAAATTTCATTGCGCACCTCCATAGGCAAATGAAAAAGAGTAAAAGTTACCATGACTCCTATCCCTCCAGTTCTGAAACACCGATGTCTCCAAAGGAACTGTCTTCTTCTACTTCGAGCTCCCCAGATTTGGGAAAAGCTATGGCCCAATGTGACAGCGCTGATAAGATAGAATCCCTCCTCGGAAAGTGATTAGTTACCCAGGTAACTTTGCATTAAGAATAATTTATTCTAATGCTCCCAACATAACACATTAACTCTCAACACCCTCTTGTTACTTCTCTTGGTGAAGCTAAAACCTCTCTTAACTGCTATATCCATTCAGCTTTTGGCCGTGACCCACGAAGGTGAATTACAAAAAACCTGTGATGAGCTCACAACTCAGGCAGAGAAACAGATGGAACAACTATCCTTGACCCAAGAAGAACTTGATGAGATTCATCTCCAGCTGGGAGCTCGGGAGAAAGAGCTAAACATTTCCAAAAGCCAGGTGGAGAACTTGGAGGATCGGCTGTGAAAGGTAGAAGAGCTGTTGCGAGTAAAAGAGAAACAGATATATGAGTTCGGTTGCATAGCCTGACAATAGGGGGTAACTAAAGGCAAAGCAGAAGGTAGAGAAGAGGGAAGAGCTGAAGGCTTAAATACCCTTCTTGTATTTATTGTAACACTTCCAGTCCTTCTTATTTCGCGAAACACTTCAAGTAAAAATCGGGACCTCTTGTAAAAATCTCCATTTATTAAGCAAAAATGTGCCACTGTCTTGGTTTCCTTGGTAGATAATGAGTCATTTCCTGTGGCCATATTATTGAGGATCCCTCGAATCGGTGTTCGCCAATCTTGATTTATGTCAATCTCCATAACTTCTTTCCCTTTTTCCACACTACTATGATTTAATTTCATTAGTGTGACTTTTCTCGTGTCACACGTTCCCAATGTTCCGACCATCTTGGCGAGCTGATCCGCTCGAATATTATAGCCTAGGGCAAGTGTTCTAGGTTGAATTCCTTGAATTGCATTACTCCTTCCTTCAGCTTTTTCAAGTACTCTTGCATGCGCTCCTCCCTAGCCTCAAAAGACCCACCAAACTGACGAGCCACCAATTTTAAGTCTGTGTAAGCCTCAATCCTCCTTGCTTCCAAATCTCTCACCATCTTTATACCTTGTAACAATGCTTCATACTGTGCTTCATTATTAGAAGCCTTGGACCCTAGTTTTATTGTGAAATCAAGATTCTCCCCTTCTGGGCTAGTCAAAAAATTCCTATCCCTGCTCGGCAGAGCTCAGCATTTCCTGCAAAAAATCTGCCAACACTTGTGACTTGATGGCTGTTCTAGGCTTGTATACCACATCATATTCACTGAGCTCTACTGCCCATTTCACCAGCCTTCTGAATACGTTCGGATTGCTTAATACCTATTTCAGAGCTAAATTGGTGCGTACTCTAACCCTGTAGCCCTATAAGTAAGGCCAAAGCTTCCTTGCTATATAGATCAGCGCAAATCCACCTTTCTCTAACTTCGAGTAGTTTAGTTCGGCCCCCCTCAACATTAATATATGGGCTTCTGCACACCTGCGTCCTCCCTAATAAGCACTGAACTTATTGCGTCTTCTCCAACTGATATATACAATATTAAATCCTCGCCTGGCAGTGGTTTGGTCAGCAATGGTATCTCTGACAGGTATTCTTTAAGCTTGTAGAAGGCTTCTACAACCTCCTTTGTCCATTCAAACTTAGACCCTTTTCTGAGCGTCCTGAAGAAGGGCACGCCTTTTTCTACCGACCTAGAAAAAATATGACTAAGACCTGCAATCCAACAAGTTAACACCTTTACGTCATGCACTTTTCTGGGATGCGACATCTCCATAACAGCTTGCACTTTTTCTGGGTTTACTTCGATACCTCGCTCCATCACCATGTACCCCAAGAACTTCCCAGATCGCACACCGAAAGCATACTTCTTTGAATTGAGATTCATCCCATATTGTTGTAGCATAACAAAGGCTTTCCAAAAATATTCCACATGTGAATTAGATTTTTTGCATTTTACCAAAATTTCATCCACATAAACCTCCATAGTGGTCCCCATCAAATCTTTGAACATCTTATCCACCAGTGTTTGATAGATCGCACCTGCATTCTTCAACCCAAACGGCATTGAAACAAAGAAATAAGTACTTGTCGAGGTGACAAAACTTACCTTGGGTTGGTCCTCTTTTGCAAAGGAATTTGATGGTAGCCTTGTGAAGCATCCATCATGCTTCACAGCTCACAATCGGAGGTCGAGTCCACCAATTGATCAATGCGTGGCAGTGGATAATGATCTTTTGGGCATGCCTTATTTAAGTCGTGAAATTCTATGTACATCCTCCACTTTTGTTCGGGTTTTGGGACCATGACAACATTGGATAGATATTCTGGAAATTGAATTACCTGGATGTGTCCTGATTTTAATAATCTCTGCACCTCCCTCTTGATTACCTTGTCAAGTTCTGCCTCAAAATGTCTCATTTTCTGTCGGACAGACCGTGCTTGCCCTCGGTGATAACTTGTGTCCCGTTAAAAGCATAAATCGGAATATCCACCGACCGTACCTCTATCTTTAGATCCATTTACTTTAAACACTCTAGATATATAACATCGACTGAGCTTCCATTGTATAAAAACACTTTTCCAACCTCATAACCTACTATTTCAGCTTCAATTACCAATGCATCATTATGTTCCAGTTGCAAGTCGTGGCGTTCATTGGGGAGGAATGAGACTATTGGTCCCAACGTTAGTCTTTCCTTTGTCCCTTGGTTTATCCCTTTCGTCTTACTCATTTCTGACTCAGAATTTATGTTTCGAGGTAATATGCTTCTTCCTTCCATGTTGTGTTTGTGAAAAGCCTCACGTCTTTTGCTCAAGGGCTCGATGTCCCTCTTTCCCACAAATGTCGCCACTTGATGCGACCAGAAAGATTGGTGTTTCACTAGTGCAGAAAAACCTTTCAAGAACACCTGTTTCTGCAAATCAAGAACGCCCTTTTGAGGCGTTCTGTATAGAGCTGTTCTTGAAAGTCTGACAATCAAGAATGCCCTGCTGAGCCGTTCTTGATTGTCAGACTTGCAAGAACGGTTTACAGAGACTTTTTTGAAAAATATTACAGTAATTTAGAAAGTCGGTTTTACCAGTTTCGCCCGTTCTGGAAAGTAACTTTCCAGAACATCCCTTTTTAAGGCGTTCTCGAAAGTATACTTTCCAGAACGTCTCTTAAAACTGGAGTTCTAGAAAGTATACTTTCCAGAACGTCTCAAAAACAGGCATTCTGGAAAGTATACTTTCCAGAACGTCTCTAAAAATAGGCGTTTTGGAAGGTATACTTTCCAGAACGACTCTAAAAATAGGCGTTCTGGAAAGTATACTTTCCAAAACGTCTCGAAAAACAGGCGTTCTGGAAAGTATACTTTGCAGAACGTCTCTAAAAACTGGCGTTCTGGAAAGTATACTTTCTAGAACGGGTTTTTGAATAATCGTTCTGGAAAGTAGTAAAAAATTAAAAAAAAATTAAATGAAAGCAGGTGCCAACAAATACATCAAATTTCATTCCGGATTCATTTTTCCAGGCCTGCTCATATATATTACAATTTTATTACCTATTTAAATCACAAAGCACATGTAATTTATATAATCCCAAGATCAAACAACAGATGTCATTAATTACAATAATACACAATCACCATAAGATGTCAATACAAACAACACAAGTATCCAAAAAAAAAACATATATAATGCCCAGAAAAAACACCACGATAATCCAAGAAACACATCCAAAAAAACATATATAATGCGCACTTAACAACAGGAATTCTATCATTTCAACAGTCATTATAAATGACTTGATCAACTATCAATGTCTCCTTAGTACGCTTTCAAACAAGACATCATGAAGTCTCACATTACATCTTATGATCTCAAGCATTTTTCAAGAACCAGACAGAGATTGTTCCCTTAATAACAAAATAACAAATGTAAAATTTCTCATGACTGTTGGGATGATAACAAATTACCATTCTTGTTGAGGACGACCCTCGCTCTTTTCAAGATCTTCTCATGACTGTTGGGATGATAACAAATTACCATTCTTGTTGAGGACGACCCTCGCTCTTTCCAAGATCTCGAAAATAATGAGCGTATATCATCCGGCCATGCAAAGATCCCCTTCAATTCATTGTATATTATCCAAAAAGTTGTCATGATATGTAGTTAAAAAGTTCATGAAACCTAACTTTCATCATAAAGAAAACTAAGCAAAGTACATGAAAGATAATCACAAACAGAATGAAGAATATTAAACCCATTAAGATGCAAGTTTGGTTTTTACATATATTTCACAGTCATACAATCGGCAATACTTGGGACTCAATTCAATTTTCCTAGGATCTTTCAGATCTCATAACAACATCTTTTTGAGCTAAAAACTTATTTACGCTAAAAAACTTTCTATAAATCCATAGATAAGTTCAACAACCAATGCAACAATAGAAAATCACCAACGCAACCTATGTCAAAATCTGAAAACTATATGATTCATAATTGTCAAAAAAAGAATGTGATTTTTTATGTCCATTCTTGTCCCAAGAAAAGCAAAAAAAACCTCCTTAGATGATTGAAACCTTTCTCTTTGTTCAGTTCTTGATGAGTTAAATGCGATGAAATTTGAATCAAAATAATCTTCGATGGGAACCCCGCCCGTAATCAAATTACACGGCCGGTCCCGAGCCTGGATTGAGGAGGGTTTTTGCCTTTTCATTCTATGGAAACTGTTGCTCAAACTTTTGCATGAATGTGGCAAGTTATCCAAAAAGATGGGAATTAGTCTGACAAATTCACCACCAGAAACCACACAAATAAGGTAAGTAGAAGAAAAAAAATTACTAATTTAATAAGAGAATAATATAAATTAAATGATGATGGTAATTCCAATACCACTGTCCATGATATAAGACAGTGTGTTATGCAAATGAAAATATCGATCCAGCTAATAGTTAGGCCCTTCCTTGTCAGTCAAACTCACTCTCACTGAGGATCTTGTTAAGTAACTAAAATCAACATATTCCAAAATCAAATAAACAGATAACTAGTAAAGTTGGTTTGATAAAAAGGCCATCATCCACTTTTGAATTATTTACCAAACTTTTTTAAGTTTCTATCAAATAAGTTATTTTAGCTAACCACCAATTATTCTTGTTATGATGATTCACAAAGTGCAAAATTCACAATAGATCGATGGGCAAAACGCAACCAAGTATCCCCTGTTATGATACAAACTTGGGGTATTTTAGCTAACCATAAAATTTTATTAAAAAGAAAAAATGCCACGTTGAAGAATTGGGAGAACTAAACAAAATTCATTTCTCTCGATTAAACTGCAATTGCTAAGTTTGAGATGTTCAATAGTATTTCTACAGTAATATATATATATATATATATATATATATATCAATAGGAAAATACCTTGTAACCATCATTCAAGTTCATCAACTTTAATCTCATACTGTTCTCCGGATGAAAGAATTTTGATGCCAACCATTCCCTTCTGCCACTCTTCGCTTCCCACTATTATCAGCCTCTCAGCATTTATTCGTGCTGCCCATTTAAATACCCTGTAATATTGAAGGCAAGAAGAAAACATAAAAGACGATAATAGAAAATATATGAAGCTTAAAACTAACAAAAAATATGAGCATTAACTAAATAAGTTATGCAATAACAGTTGTTAGTGTTGACAGGGTTTACAAGTATTAACAGTTTTTTTGCGGGATGATTACAAAAGCCATTCTAAGGTTTAGCCTAATTATAAAAAACGTCAGTTATCTTTCAAAATCACAAATAGAGATGTGTTACAAACACATCCTTCTAGATTCATTTTTTATGAAATTAGGCTAAACCTCGGGTAAATTTTGGAATTAGCACTTTTCTTGTGTTTACTCAGAAACTTTTATCGTGAAATGGTTTACCATTTAAGAGTTTTATTTTCCAAAACCAAGTCAACACTTTGGCCCTTTTCCCTTAGTCTAGCAGCAACTAAAGACGCTGCACCCTGCAAATATTAATCCAACGAGCAGACGATGTTTTGTACCTGGGCACTTAGTTCTGGTAAGAGTTTCCTCTCCTTTAGCAGCTTTATAACCAATAGGAAGTAAGATGTGAAAATCAAGAAAGATATTTTAGATGGTTATAGCAGAAAGGGGCAAATTGAAGGAAAATAGAATATACAGTGAAATGATATTAGTAAAATGAGTTTAACTCACTTCTACAATAACTGCATCACCGAATCCAAAGCCACAAGCTGGAAGATCATCGCCTCCAAAAGTAGAAAGTAACCTGTCATATTGTCCTCCACCACAAATAGCTCTCAGCTTTCCTTCTCTATCAAATCCCTGAAAATAAGCAACATGGTAATTAATTGAGACCAAACAAGTCCACATTTACTCAAAACAATCATCCAAACTAAAGTTAGTTTTTTTTTAAAAAAAGTACCCTTGAGCTTATGAGGGTATTACTATTTCTGAAAGATTAATGGTTTTTTTTCGTAATTTGGTCAAACTTCAAGGATAGTTTTTGTTATTACCCCCCTTTTAATTAACACGACCATTAGCACATACTAAGATATCTTTTCCCTTGACATACATTACCTCAAAAATGATTCCAGTGTAGTAGGCTAAGCCGCGTACGATGGATGCATCAAATTTGATCCAATCGGAGTAACCATACTTTTCAGCGAGTGAGAATAGTTGCTTCAAATCAGCAAGGGCATCGACTTAATCGCCAAGTTTCTCTGCAATTATTTGTAAGAAAATAAGAGCAAATAAAGATTGCAATTCCCTTGAAAATTAACTAAAGGTTTTGAAAAAGCCTATTTCACCCGGACCTGTAAAGAAGATAATTCAATAGGAGCAGGTGAAGGATTGCAAGTCTTTAAGGTTTTCTCAAATGGACATCAACAAGAACTTCACTTAACCATATTACATTGTGTTATATACTACCAGCAACCACACGACGCCCCTTATATCAACCAATTAGAGGAGCAATATCTGCCTACATCTGTCTGAAGGTCTTTCATTTCAAATTGTTTCTGAGGGAGGTTGACTTTTCTTTTCTCCATTATGGATAAAGCAACAAAATGTATTCTTAGCGTTCAAGTTCTAGACACATGGTATATTCACCATGGACTTGTGTAATTAATTACTTCACTTCCAAAGTTCAGCTATGAGGAAAACCTCAAGCTCTATCTTTCCTCTTATCTTTTCATCTCCATTGAAAAATATATACAACTATTATTACTTTTTTATCGGACAGATTAAGATCGGAATGTCAAACTCCTCCCTTCAAATTTCCTATACCATAGATGCAATCAAACTAATAATGATAACTCTCACAAAATGTGACCATGCTAACCTTCCAACTTTGCCAAAGACTTTACTGAAAGGATTTGCAATAGCTCTTCAACAGCCTCCTCTGATAACTCGGCAGACCTCAACTCTTTGTTAATATCATCGATGGGAATCTTTTGCAACTGTTCAGAATTTAAAAAAATAAAATAAAATAAAATGGAACAAGAAGTCGATATGCATAGAAATAAAAGAAATAAACAATGCAAGAGAGAGAGAGAGAGGGCAGTAGCAAAGCACCAAATTACATTAATTATGCAACAGATGTATAGTGATAATTAACACAAATCACTTGATATAGCATTTCAATTAAAAGTACAGCTCAAGAACCAGACATCAAATAAATTATACTATACATACCCAAGGGGTTTGGTCATATACACTGCTAGATCAAAAAAGCATCTACCAAAGAATTATTGACCATTTTCCTCATAGATGGTATATCCATTTCCAGGCCATAGACAAGAATTTGATAATAAAACTCATGTGAAATGTTAATATATTCTTTCTTTTCTTCTTAATATTTTAGAAAAGAAATTTACGGGGGAAAAAGTAGCAAAAAAAAAAAACATGAACTGAAAATGATTGCAAATATTCATAGCTCATAGATACCTCTTTATCAAACTAACCTTGTCTATTATTACACAAACCCTGCCAAACAAATTCTCTGGTATGTAATAGCATCTCAGAACTTCTTGCAAAACCTGTACAATGTAAGAACACCACATAAAGGCAACACATCAGTATTTCTCAAGTAAAA
>BMAC01000262.1:677935-689908 GCA_014905375.1 Phtheirospermum japonicum | reverse complement strand
CGGCGGAGTGTGGTAGTGGTGGTGGTGGTGGTGGAATATGGGAAGAAGAAGGTTCTTGATTGAATTTCTCGTCAAACTAAACCAGAGATGGATCGGGAGAGGAAGGGGATAAGGGTTTTTTGTTTTATTTTTTAATTAAAAAAAATTATTTTGTGGATATATTTTAATACAAAAATAATATGACATATGAGAACGCCTTTTTAAAGGCGTTCTAAATAATACTTTCAGAACGTTATTTTTAAAGACGTTCTAGATATTTAAAATACGAGAACGTCATTTTTAAAGATGTTCTTGATATTTAAAATACCAGAACGTTTTTTTTAACGACGTTCTGGATATCTAATATACCAGAACGTCTTTTTAACGACATTCTGTATATCCACTATACCAGAACGTCTTTAAAAAAGACGTTCTCGTATGTGACACTTTTATTACAAAAATGCCACCACCTGACATTCAAGAATGCCGCCTCCTGAGGCGTTCTTAAATGTGTGTTCTTGAATCCTATTTTTGTACTAGTGTTTCAAGAATAGGGGGTACTGACCTTATATGTGTGATCAGCGACCTCAATAGCCTCTAATAACTGTGCAGCGACCTAATTGATCTCCAAGGGATTCCTGGCAACCTGTTAGATCCTGTAAAACAAAACCTAGCCAAGGCGTGGACGGTCTCGGCGTAGGCCCTCCGATGCTTAAGTCAGAAATTGCTTGAGAGAGATGCGAGAGCCTTTAAAGTGAGAGAGATCTCAAAACGTAAGATGTAAAAATCAACTTAGAGAAAGAATGAGTCCCGAGTCCTCTTTATTTAGATAAGAGAAGTATTTCCAATCTAGGGTTTCCCTCTCCTACCATAAATAACACAACCGACTCAGAATTAGGATTCCTCCTATATGCTAAATTTCCATAAATAATAGAACTCTCGCTGAATTACTATATTAGTCATGGGCCAATAAACTTGTTCATAGGATTCAGTCTGCCGGGACCCCATAGAATAACCCATATTAGTCTGCCAAAGCCCAAAATCATGAAGCCCAGCCCTCAACGTCGAGCTACTACTCAGTGTCAGGCTGGCATAGTAAAGCTTATATTAAAAGAGGTTTGCTACCTCACATAAGAGCTCGCCACTCTTATGCAACATGTCGATACCCTTCAAAACAGCTCGCCCAGCTCCTAGAAGGATTGCTCCTCCTAAGAAATAAGGTCGCTTACTGTGATTACTTACTAAGATCTTCATAAATACCTGCATGTTGGTAACGTGAATAGTTGATGTCGTATCAGGTACCATATTGCAGCATATATAATTTTCAAAATACCCTCCAAATTAATTACATAACCTTGATTATTTTTGACGTGAAGATAAAACATGAAAAACATTAATTAAGATTGATAAAAATGATATTGATGTCACAATAATTATGTACGTAGGTGAATAAATAAATCAAATCAACATGAAAAAAAGTATTCTGAAAAACAAACGAGAAAATTACATATGCCTCATGATCTCTTCCCACTGATGATCATAGTGGGCACCAAATCTTTGATGATATGATCCTCACACAACTCATCAATCTGCTCTGTGGTAAGGTAACCGTGACCATCCGGCCCAGCCCGCCCTCAGCCGAAGGCATCGCCATAATCAGAATAGCATAAATCGGTTCGTGTTCCGCTTCCAAAAAGTCAGTCGTCTTTGCCCAAATGTGGACCCAAAAATGATACATTGGAAGGTCTTCTAATATCACTAGGTTGATTGTTTCGCTCCTCCATCTTCCAAAAGGAAAAAATATCTTTGAGAGTTGTTTCCTGAATCCGAAAGAGAGTACTTGGGTTCTCCCAATAACTAAAAAGTGTAGCATGTCTAAATCTAACCAGGGTTCGCAGTGGTGGAGGAACTACTAAAGAATTGCTTATACACTAAAAATTTGCTTATATACTCTTACTAAAAGATTGACTTTCATTCATTATCATTAGGCCAGTGTGAAACTAAGAAAGAGAGATGTGCCTAAGGCGGCATGTAAACAAACTGTGCACGCTAATAGAAGAGGAGAGATACTCGTAATTACTACCACAATAAAGTCGCCCCTATCTTCGAAAGGGGTAGAGACCAAAGATCTTTAGCGACCGATCCGGCAGAACAACTCAAAAGATAAAGAAGTATCATTAATTTCTTCATGCTCATTCCAAGTTCAAAGTACCATTTGTACAAATAAGAATCCCCCTCGTTACATGATTTCTTCTTCATATATTTAGATATATGATCTATGGGGCAATTACTTAGAAGTACATTTTGTGTTACAGTACCAGTGAACCAGATGGCTGCGATGATGGAATCTGGGACGGAGGACTTTTAGTATCTCTCTAGATCTAGCAAAAGCGAAAGAACCTCTAACATAATTTGAATAGAGGCTAACGGCCAAGCCCACTCTCGCCTCGCAGGGTAGGCCCCTATTGTTGCAAGCTGGAGCTACCATAGCTTATGGCTAGAGCAATAGGAGGGCCCCATCATAGAGCAAATTAAGGATAACGAGCGCTTCGCCCGCTTGGCGGGCGGGTATGTTGGTAGATATCATTATTGCCGAACCAAATTCCTATATTGCATTTGTGGGTAAAAGAGTAATTGAACAAACATTGAATAAAACAGTACCAAAAGGTTCACAAGCGGCTGAATATTTATTCCAAAAAAGGGCTTATTTGACCTAATCGTACCACATAATCTTTTAAAAAGCGTTTTGATTGAGTTATTTAAGTTCCACGCCTTCTTTCCTTTGAATTCCAATTCAATCAAGTAGAGTGCAATCAGCGAGTGAACTAGGTTTTGGTATTCCTTCTCGAGCTTATATTTCTTCCTTTAAAGGAGATTCGAGAAAATATGGTCCCTTCTGCCTCCACATATCTCACATAATAGCTCACATGCGCCATGATACGATATTAAATATTCACGTCAACAAACATGCAGGTATTATACGAACTTAGTAAGTGACCTCATCCTCTGGAAGGTGTAATCTTTCTAGGAGGTGGGTGAACTGTCCTGTGGAGCGGTGACTTCTCGTATAAGAGTGGAGAGCTCTTATTTGAGGTGATGAGCTCTTATGATATAAGCGATATTATGGTAGTTCGATGCTGCGGGATGTATCTCATAGTTTTTGGGCCTTGTTGGGCTGCTATGGTTTATTTTATGGGGTCCCGACGAATTAAACTTATGGACATGGTTATAGGCCCATGACTATTTCGGTAATTTAGTTAGAGTTCTCACATATATAGAAACTTGGCATACATGAGGAATCCTAATTCTAAGTCGGACGCTATTTATGGAATTATAGTTCAAATGAGAGATGGGAAACCAAGATTGGGAACACATCTCTCATCAATATAAAGAGGACTCAGGTCTCATTATTTTCTCTCTAAGTTGATTTCACATCCTACGTTTTAGCTCTTGTATCTCTCTCGAACACTTTCTGGCTTAAGCATCGAAGGGCCTACGCCGGGGCCATCAACCGCCTGGCTTGAGTTTTGATTTGTAGGAAGGATCAATCAGGTCGCTAGGAGCTTTCTGGAGGCTAATCAGGTCGCTGATTGTATACTCAAGGTCAGTATTTTCTATTCTTGAGGCACCAATCTTTTTGGTCGAATCAAGTGGCGTCGTTTGTGGGTAAGAGGGACATCGAGTCCTTGAGCAAAAGGAGTGAGATATTTTCCAAGCGTAGAGCAAAGAGGATGGGTATCACACCTCGAAATTTGAATTTTAGTATGGAAGACAGTAAGACAAAAGGGTCGAACGATGAGAAGCGGACAGGGCAAGAAAAAACACCACTACAAGGGGACAAAACAAACCACATAAGAAACACCACGCCACCATCCTCACTAGGAAAACAAAATATGAAACAACCAGAATAAGGACGTAATAAATAGGCCTCAGATGTGGTCAAACAAAAGGCTATCCACATAGGTACAAAAGATTGGAGGGAGTTACCAAAGGGAAGAACTTGTCACGTTGATAAGGGATTCCTCGAGCAATTGATGGGATTGGTACCACCTGACAAATTAGAGAAGTTGGATGAGATCTTGGCGGGTGAAAAGGGCAAGAAGAAAGTTGAAGATAATGAGAAGTATGACGAATACAGTCCAAAACCACTAACCACTGCTTAGAAACAAAGCAGAGAAAAGAACCATGGAAACCAAGCCCTGAGCTACTTAGAAGTTCAGGAAAATGGAGATATCTAGGCAAATACATATCGTCGTCTTATGGGGAGGACGTGGATGATCGGTTGTCCATGGATGGCGGATCATGTCAAAAGTATTACAAACGTATGGAGGAAGAGGAAGATGATGGTAGCGATTGGAGATTTGAGGAGGACAGGTCGCGGAGTAAGTCTTATAAGCATCGGGTCCAGCAGGATGAGGATGGGGATAGTAATAGTGATTGGCAAGTTGAGGATAACAGATCATGGAGAAAGTCTTTTAAGCTTCGGGCTCAGCAAGATGATGAGGGAGACGAATGGAAGTGGGGTCGGCTTCCCGCGCATTAAGAGATATGCAGGAGGCATTGCGAGCTTTATAAAAATAGGTCGCTGGAGCGGGACCTGCAGAATCCAAGGGGTATCCCGTTTTAGAGAAGATATTGAGGTCAGTATTACCACAAGGGTAAGAAGGATTGGATTTCCAGTATGACGGGTTGTCCGACTCCATACGTCATGTGCAAGGTTTTGAAAATGATCCGGTGCTAAGACAGTATACGGACGTTGTACCATGTCGAGCCTTTGTATCTACCTTGAGGGGAATAGCACAAGACTGGTTCCACCAGTTAGCGCCAGGAAAGGTTACTAGCTTCCAAGTCATGAAAGCGGCTTTTATGAATCATTTTTCTAGCACAAAGGGATACACGAAGACTGCACAGTCTCTCTTCACAATGGTGCAGCGGCCGGGGGAATGTTTGAAGAATTATATAAATCGATATACCCAAGCTACCTTGGAAGTACCAACGGCCACTAATGAGATGAAAGTAGGAGCGCTGCATCAAGGATTGAGAAGAGAGGATTTACGCAAGTTATTAGTTTAGCGATCTGCTTACACATATGAGGCTTTGGAAAGATGTGCCAAATACATACAGGTCGAGGAGACTAAGGAGGAACACAGGTTCCGCTTCGGGTTGGATATGGTGGAACCAGGAAGGATTATTTCCAAAAGTCCGGAGCCTAGAGGAATAAGGCGAGATGCTCCCGCGCTCTTAACCACTGGAGCGGCCGACAAAGGAGCAGTGAGGGATAGTAAAAGAGTATGGAGGGACGACGACTTCACACCTTTAGTTTACCCACAAGCGAATGTGTTCATGATCATGGAGCGCCAAATACCTGGTGATATCAGGTGGCCAGAGAGTTATACGTGAATTCCTACTAATCCAAAATTCGGGTTCTTTTTCATGTTTCAAAACAATTATGTTCACTCGACCAAGTGGTGTAGGCACTTAAAGGATGAAATTGAAAGGTTGGTTAAGGCAGGACACCTGAAGGAGTTCATATGCAAGGATAAGGAACCTCGAGAACAAGTACAACAACTACCCTCGCCACCTCCAGGAGGTCCTCCGCCAGCTCAGGTTGAGAGATAACCATAATAGCAAGGATAAAGACGTAATGATCGAGGAAGACCCATGGTAATTAACAAAGGAAGAATAAACATAATCTCGGGAGGTCCAACAGATGGAAACACAAATAATACGCGTACGAGACATGCAAAGGCAGCACGACCTGGACCATGTGAGGTTGCAGTAATTAATAGGCGACCTCCAGCATCCGGAACAATAATTTCATTCGGTCCCAAAGAACGGCATGGCCTACAGGTGGAGCATAATGACGCGCTTGTGATTGAGGCTGAAGTAGTCGGGTATGATGTTGGACGGGTGTTTGTCAACAACGAGATCTCGGTTTACATCATATATCGGAAATGTCTGGACCAGATGAATTTAAAGACAAAGGTATAGCCCGTGAAAACTTTAATTTATGCTTTCAATGGTGCATAGATTGTGACTGAGGGCGAGGTGGCACTCTCTGTGGCATGGGGAAGAGGCGAGGTGAGAGTGAAAAAGGATCTTCAGTTCTTAATCATTAAAGTAAATTCGGCATACAACGTGATATTGGGGCGACCTTCTCTTAACGTTTTTCAGGCCACATGAGTATCAAATATCCAGTGGGAGATAAGGTGAGTGAAATTATATTAGAGCAGCAGGTCGCTAGGTTGTGTTATTAGATGACCGTATGGAAAGGGATGAGCGAGGGAAAGAGGGAACGATCAGGTAACGTGTAGGAGGGGATACTTAGATCCAAGATGATGAGGGAGGAGGACAATTCTATTCGCCCTAATGAAGAGCTCATGGAGATCTTGTTAGAAGAAGACAGGCCTGAGTATACTACCAGGATAGGGACTCAAATGACGGAAGCTGTAAGGGAAGAATTCATAGCTTTACTAAGGGAATTCCGGGACATCTTTACTTTTGGGGATGAGAAGATGCCAGGAGTGTCTCCTGATCTAGAGGTGCGACTTGTGAGACAGAAGCGACGACACTTTGGGGCGGAGCTAGACAAGGTGATTGAAGAGGAGGTGCAGATATTACTAAAATTTGGGCACATCCGTGTGATTCAGTTTCCAGAATATTTATCCAACGTTGTGATGGTGCCGAAACCTGGATAGAAGTGAAGGATGTGCACGGATTTCCATGAATTGAATAAAGCATGTTTAAAGGATCAATACCCATTACCGCGCATTGACCAACTGGTCGACTCAACTTCAGGCTATGAGCTGTTGAGTATGATGGATGCGTCGCAAGGATGCCACCAGATTCCATTGGCAAAAGAGGACCAAACCAAGGTGAACTTTATCACCTCGACAGGTACATATTTTTTTGATTCTATGTCGTTTAGGTTGAATAATGCAGGGGCGACCTATCAGAGGTTGATGGATAAGATTTTTAAAGACCTGTTGGGGTCCACCATAGAGGTCTACATGGAAGATATGTTGTGAAAAGTAAAAAGGCGGACTCACACGTGGAGGATCTATAAAAGGCCTTTATCATACTAAGGCAATATGGCATGCGCCTTAACCTAAAAAGGTGTGCATTGCGATCAAGCAAAATCCTGGGGTACATGGTGACGAAGTGAGGAATTAAGGTAAACTCGGAGAAAGTGCGAGCTATTATGGAGATGCCTCATCCCTGATTAGTAAGAGACGTGTAGGTATTAACTGGTCAAATTGCAGGGCTTAGTCACTTTATTTCCAGGTCCCCAGAGAGGGGTTTTCCTTTCTTCAAGATGCTGAGGAAGGGATCAAAATTCAAATGGACGAAAGAAGCAGCAGCAGCTTTCGATAAGCTAAAAGAGTACTTGGATGAAATCCCATTGCTAACTAAACCAATGCCGGGCAAAGATCTGATTCTGTACATATCAGTTGGCGAGGTCGCGGTAAGCTCAGTACTTATTAGAGAAGCTGCAGGGGTGCAGAAACTCATTTATTATATCAGCACGATGTTGAGGGGAGCTGAGTTAAACTACTCATAGATGGAGAAAGGTGGATTTACCTTGATCTATACAGTGAGGAAGCTCCGACCTTATTTTTTGGGTCATAAGGTTAAGGTACGCAACAACTTAGCTCTTAATCAGATTTTAACTAACCCAAACGTGTCTGGTTGATTGGTGAAATAGGCAGTTGAGCTCAGCGATTACAACGTGGTTTACGAACCGAGGACGCCAATTAAGGCTCAGGTGCTAGCAGATTTTTTACAAGAGATGGTGCGTTCGATAGAAAATGAAGCTGAATATAAGGAGTGGTTGTTGCATACTGATGGGTCAACTATGATATCGAGATGGCCTAAGGATTGTTCTAACTAGTTCAGAAGGGGAGAACCTCAATTTCGCAATCAAGCTGGGATTTAAAGCCTCTAATAATGAAACAGAGTATGAGGCATTGCTGCGAGGCATAAAAATGGTAAGCGACTTAGGAGCACGATGGATATGGGCATATACAGACTCTCAACTTGTAGCTCGTCAGTTCGATGGATCTTTTGAGGCAAGGGAAGAACGCATGCAAGAGTACTTAAAGAAACTAAAGGAGGCGATAACTCAATTTGATGAGTTTAAACTGGAGCATTTATCGCGAGCTAATAATATCCGGGCAGATCAGCTCGCCAATATGGCTGGGGCGCTTGGTGCTTATGACACAAGGAAGATCACTTTAATGTAGTTGGCACATAGAAGTGTGGATAAGGGAAAGGAGGTTATGGATATAGACGTAAAGGAAGACTGGCGGACATCGATTCAAGGCACCCTCATTGATAGATCAAGGGCCCTCCTGCTGGAGGTATGCAATTATCAACCAAAGAAGTCGCGCGTTTTTGCTTAATGAATGGGGACTTGTACAAGAGGTCTCACTTCGGTCCATATTTGAAGTGCTTGTCAAAAGAAGATGGGTTTAAGGTATTACAGGAGATACACAAGGGTTATTGTGGTAATCACGCAAAAAGTAGGGCATTGGTGGGAATAGCTCTGCGAGCGGGGGTTTTTTGGCCAAGGATGAAGAGTATGGCAGGCGAGCTCGTTATGAACTGCAGAAAATGTCAGATGCATGCTCCTATCATACATGTGCCCGTGGAGGATATGATGGTGATGAGCTCGCCCTGCCCATTTGCACATTAGGGAATTGATATTGTGGGGCCTTTTCCGAGGATGCCTTGCAAAAAATGACACTTGGTGGTCATAGTGGACTACTTTACAAAGTGGGTAGAATCAGGCTGTAACAGGCATTAGCGAGCAGGACATCAGAGGTTGTGATGGGCATTGGCGAGCAGGATATCATTGATTTTATTTCTAACAGTATTTTTTACAGGTACGGTGTTCCACGGGTACTCGTTTCGGATAATGGAACGCAGTTCAATGGGCACATGATCCAAGATTTGTGCAAGACGATGGGGATGAAACAACGATTTGCCTTTGTGGCACATACCCAAGCTAATGGACAAGTAGAGGTCATTAATTGTATTATTGTGCAAGGAATCAAGTTAAGACAGGAAAAAGCAGAGGAAATTTGGCTCGAGGAGCTCTCTTCCATCTTATGGGCTTATCGAGCAACCCCACGAACTACTATAGGCGAGTCACCTTTTAGCCTGGTCTATGTTATGGAAGCTGTCATCCCGATGGAAATAGTTGGAGGATCACATCAACTATGGAAATTTAATGAGGAACAAAACGAGCGACTGCCTAGGGGAGCTCTCAAAATAACTGATGAAATACACGACAAGGCTGCAGCACGTGTGGAAATATATAAATAGAGAATTCAGGTGACCTTTAACAAATGGGTGAAATGAAGGTACTTCCAGGTTAGCGATCTTATCTGGAAGCGGGCTGATGCAATTTATACTACCAAAAAGCTAGATCCGAACTTGATAGGACCATTCAAGGTCATTAAAGTATAACAAAGAGGAGCATATGTGCTCGCTGCCGCAAAGGGAAAAGCTTTACCAAGAAGCTAGAACATTTGCCACTTGGAGAAGTATTACGCCTAACTTTCTGGATGATGGGCTTGTACTTTTCACACTTTTATCTATATTTCTATCATGGGCTGACACTTTTATAGGTCGGTGATGAACTCATACTTTTTTTGCACTTTTATGAATTATGGGCTGATGTTTACTTAAAACAGTGATGAATAAAATATTATCATTATGGCACTCTATGAGTTTTATGGTTTTTATGGATTAGGCATGACTCGATGCTTTTATTAGGTTGGTAATGGATTTTTTGGGTATGGCAAAGGATGTTTCGTGTGAGGACATGCTTGATGTACATGTTTTTGCATATCCTTGAATATGTTTGACTTACATATTCTAGGATGTTTTGGAGGAGGCATGTTTGATTTACATGTTCTCCTTCCATTTTTCTGAATATGTTTAATTTATATATTATTTATTTGTTTGATTTTATGCAAGAACATGTTTGATTTACATGTTTTTGCATGTCCTGTAATATATTTGACTTACATATTCTAGGATGATTCTGAGGGGAGGCATGTTTGATTTACATGTTTTCTTCAATTGTGAGTATGTTTGATTTTCATGCTCTTTGCGAGCTCTATGCGTTCAATTTTGGCTGATTGGTTTTTACAACTTATGTGGGAAGCAGGTTTTTTACACCGTGCAGGTATTTGGAGAACTTAACGTTCTCACGGTAGGCAACCTAGCTGTATTACTTGGTTGCATTAACGTGGGGGACTAAGTGGATTCTTAGTTACCTCTGGTTTATTTCCATTATGGTGTGGCGACCCAAATGTTTTATTAATTTACATGGTTTATGATCAAATATAGTTCTACATATCGTCCTGAGATGTTTTCCTATAACCATCTTATGGCAAGTATCATGAGATAGGTTGCAAGAAACAAATATTATATACAGGGAGAGCTTTTTGCAAAGCTAAGTCATAAAATATGGTAAATTAATTCATACATGGCAGTTTAAACACTGGAAGGAACAAGAGGCCTATTACAAGGAAAATCTTCATAGCTACAAAGGGGTACAATCGTCGACCAGTTCATCAAGAGTGACATCGAGCTCGTTGCAAGACCTGCCTTCCGGATTGCCTCACCCTTGCAAGTAGTCCACCAATCTGCTTCTACAGGTTGATTTACATCACCACTCCAAAAGGAGAAGGCAGGGAGCGCGGCGTCTGAGGCCTTCTCATCTGGCTCGAACTTGATATTGAATGCATACTCAAGGTCACTACCTTCTATTCTTGAGGTACCAATCTTTTTGGTCGCATAACGCCATCCTTTCGCCCTCCTTGAACTCGATATCATACATCACAAGGTCTCGCATAATATTAATGTCAATGTACGTAAGGCGAGGTTCGTATAACCTTAAATTAGGTTCTTCTTCCAACAAACTACTTAAAAAGTCATCTTCCCGCAGCCCCTCAATGTGCCAGTGAACATATTCGGATATTTACCCTAATTTACTACTAATACTCACCTCCGCAGTAAGATGATGCTCTAAAACTAACAACAATTCCAGGTAAGATATGAGTATTTAGATGCAGAGTTAAGCTTTTAAGAGACAACAAATTGTCAACTCTAGAATCAAATTCTTCTTAATGTAGATTATATTGTTCGGAACAAGGACAAATAGCCTCTGTCTTTCCCAATATTCAGGCACCCCTCGACCCGCTGGCTATAATGACCTGCAGAATTCACAAGAAACCGAATTTAAGCAAAAAAAAAAAAATACTATAGAGAATCTTTGCACTAGTGCAGATATTGCATATCCAGAAGGGTAATTCTTCATATCCAGAACGCCTTTCCGTGCCTTATGTAGTGACATAGTTCTAGAAAGTCTGTACTTTCGAGAACGCCTTTTTTTACCTTTCTGGATTGGCAGACTTTTTAGAAGGGTAAAAAAAAGGCGTTCTAGAAAAAATATTTTCTGATCTAGAATGGTACCATTCCATGTTGATCCGCCACTTTCCAGAACGGTTTTTAAAAAAGACGTTCTGGAAAGTATAACTTACCAGAACGGTAATTTCAAAAAACCGTTCTGGTAAGTTAAACATTCCAGAACGGTATTTGAAAATACCGTTCTTGTAAATCATACTTTCCAGAACGCTATTTGGAAATACCGTTCTGGTAAGTATGATTTACCAGAACGGTATTTCCAAATACCATTCTGGAAGGTATGATTTACCAGAACAAATTTTGAAAATACCGTTCTGGTAAGTTATACTTTCCAGAAGGGTATTTGAAAATACCCTTCTGGAAATTATAACTTACCAGAATGGTATTTTCAATAACCTATCTGGAAAGTATTTTGCCTTCTAAAACATCATTTTTAGTATTCGTCTTTTCCCAAATGTAAAAAATAAAATATTTTAAAAACACCAAATCTCAATTGAAAATATACTTCACCAAATACAATATCTCAATCCATTCAAAGCACCCCAGAACAACAAC
>BMAC01000262.1:654755-672282 GCA_014905375.1 Phtheirospermum japonicum | reverse complement strand
GCCGCTCCAGGTGGTAGCGGGAGGAGAACGAAAGTGGAGAGACTGGTTCGTCTTTTGGTTTATGTTATAATTATTTTATTTTTATTTTTATTAATTTAATATTTTAATTGGGAAAGACTTTCAAGAACGGTATTTTAATTACCGTTCTATATCGAGGGACTTTCAAGAACGGTTTTAAAAATACCGTTCTGGAAAGTAGGAATATGGGCGGCAGAAAATCTTCATTTACGCGGTATTAAAATTAATAAGACTTTTGAGAACGGTCTTATAAAAACCGTTTTGGATTGACTTAATTCCAGAACGTTATTTAAATAACGTTCTGGAATGTACAGTTTCCAGAATGGTTTTACAATACCGTTCTGGAATGTACACTTTTAGAACGTTATTTGAACACCGTTCTGGATTGACTCATAATCCAGAACGGTTTTTCAATACCCGTTCTGGAATGTCTACTTTCTAGAACTGTATTTGAATAACGTTCTGGAAAACCATCTATCCAGAACGGTAATTTCAAATACCGTTCTAAAAAATCTAATCCAGAACAGTATTTTAAATACCCTTCTGGATGCACCAGGATATTTTGTTTTAAAATGCGGTTTCTGCACTAGTGTTGTTTAAAGAAATCTCTATAGTACAAGTTGCCCTAGTATAATTACATAACCTTCATTTCTCTTGGTTGGATATTTGAATATATAAAGTAATATATCTAATTTTAAACAAATATATTGCATGAGTGTTAAGTCAATAAATGCATAGAGTGAGCTTAGTTATAATTACCTGGTAGCTGCGAGGTCGACATTGTATGGAAAAATAGTAGCCTTACATAAACTGTTATGGCCATGCACATAAATGAGACAAATACATATGTCCCTAATTCATTGTTACTTGTTACTTATGACCTTTTGGATAACACGAATACAAGTCAACTATACATTAATGATGTTATATCAAATGTATACTAATTGTGACCACATCCGAATATCTAGAGGAAACCATCATGCTAGCTTTAGAGTAACAGTCGCAAAAAACTTGATATTTGGTTAATAAAATAAAATTAAAGAAAGAAATTCATGAATTTGATTGTGTAACCTGTATTGAGCATTTGATGGCAATTGACCTATCGTGGAGGGGGGAAAATAAGCCTTTGCCTAATTCTATGGCATAAGACATATTTTCATATGATCGATCAACACATTATTTTACGGATAACTTCTGTGCCACACTCCACTACTGTTAAATTCATCACGTGGGCAGACTAACAACTTTTATGTTGGAATTTGGCGTCATTATTGTCTCATCAAAAAAGGAAAGATTCTACAACTAGGGAAATTGTAGCGTTGAGCATTGATCAAATCGCAAATGAAACAAAACCACATTTCTTAATTGTACTCTAGTTAGGAAGAAGACGAGTAATTCCAAATTTCTACTTTTCTGCGAACAAATCCTTTGAGGGGAGGAGAATATCATAAAATGAAAACTGTCCAAGAACAAGGTATTATTCGCAGGAACACCTAAATAAAACACTAAACTTCAGTCAAGTCCCAAAAAAATCAGAATTACAAAAATAAACCCTAAGAAAATACCTAGAAACTGCGATCAGGCTCATTAGAAGTGAAACTTACAATCAACAACTTCCCCAAAATACCCTCTTCTCCAACAAGCCGCCATCGCCGCCCAGCCTTCCGCCGCTAGACGCTTTCTTGATGAGGTTTACCGATCCTAGATATCCAACAACATTGGAAATAACCATAAAACATTCGATCATCCCCTATTATCTTACGCCACAGGAAACTGGGGAATATCAACCTACACTTCAAATACACATGAATCAACATAAAATTGTAATAGCTTTAATAAATATACTAAATCAACAATAAATGGAAAATTTTTGACCGCATAATGATAACATGTAGATGGCGGCATCATCAGCAATGACTCACTTTTGTCGTTTTTGCTTCAGATTCTCTGGCTCAAAAAATTGATTCGCGCTTGCTTTGCAGACGACATTGTTCAAGATCTTCAAGCTTAAATTCACTACAAATTCTTCAGAAAGAGGGGCATGGATGGATGGTAATGAATGAGTCGAAGGGAAAAAGGTTCTAAAAAGAGGAGATTTAGTGGTAAAAAAGGTACAAAAGTTGTACTTAGTGAGCAAAAAAATAAGATGTGAGATGTAGTGGGCAAAAAAGCCTTCTACTCTGTATTTAGTGTCATTATTCCATAATAACAATATAGTTAGTCAACAAAGTGTTCATCGCCTGCTGTCTCCCGATTGGGAGATTTCCAGCAATGCATTTTGATACGGACTTAAATATCTATACGTAATATTGTTTGATAAATGAGGGTATTTGTGGTAAGCAACTTCATTTCCTAGAAAGGGTGTTCTTCTGGGAAGTGAACGAGATGGATGGTTTCTTTGGAGAAGTGGGCGAGTTTATTTGTGGAGTAGCGACATGGAATATGAGGATGGGTTCTCATATAGGCTTTGTAAATATCAAGCCTGTGGGCTTAATATGAATGGTTTATGGAGTCCTGGTGGACTATACGGAAGGAATAACAGGTCCAGGTCTATTACGGTAAGAGATTTATTATGTATGAGAACTTAACATACAAGAGGAATCCTAATTCTGAGTCGGTTGTAGAGTTGTAGTATTTATGGAATTGTGATAGGAGAAGGAAACCCTTGACTTGGGGAATACTTCTCTTGTCTCTATAAAAGGAGGTGCATACCTCTCTTTATTTTTAAAAAAGTAGATCTTGCTTTATCGTATTATTGGGTTTTTATAGTAGTGTGAGTGTTTTGAGTTGTTACTTGCTTTTGACTTAAGCATCGGAGGACCTTGACGGGTTCGAAATCTGACCCGTCCGAGGTGCTGTTTTGCAGGACCAGCAAGGTCGCTAGAAGATTCGTTGAGGGCTTGGTACGTCGATGTGATGTGTTTGGGATATATTTCAGGTCGCTGATCTCATATTCGAGGTTAGTACCCCATATTCTTGGTAATCAATTGATTTCTATTTATCAAGTGGCGCCGTCTGTGGGAAAGAGGGACATCGAGTCCTTGAGCTAAAGGCGTGAGAAATTTCACAAACGAAGCATGAAGGATAGCAACATAATACCCAGGACCTTACACTATGGTTCTGGACCCAACAAACCAAAGAAGAAGAACAGAGCGGCGGATGTCAACGAGCAGGATGCGACAAGAGACAGACAGATGCCTTTTTCTGGCAGAATTAGCAGTTCCGAGTTTAGAGGGCACGCCACCGCCCTCCCCAAAATAGCATGGTGGCAAACAACCGGCAGAAGATCTGGAGGCAAAGACGTCGTAAGTTGCACCGCAGAAAGTACTTCACATAGGGACGAGGGAGTAGAGAGATATGCCCAAGGATAAGCCCTGCCAGATTAAGAAGGGATTCTTAGAGGGGCTTATGGATTTCGTGCCTCAAGAAAAGATGGAAGAGTTGAACAAGTACCTGGCAGGCGAGCTGGGTACTCTGAAAGAGAAGGGTGATGGGTCAGACTGTGAGCAAGAAGAGGGGTCGGAAACCAGGAAAAAAAAACAAAGCGAGAGGTCTCTGTCTAAGAGACCTTCTCAAGGAAAGAAAGGTCGGAGTAAGCGAAAGTATGAAGACACTTCCTGTTCTACCTCATCCATAGATTCTCATATTCATAAGCGTAGAAGTAAGGGAGTGAAGGTGAAGTGGAGCCATCACAGGCAAAGAGGTCGCCGACTTGGTAAGCATGCTAGTGAAAGTAGGACCCAAACCTCAAGTACAGATGGTTAATCTCGAGATAAAACTCGGAAGAGTCATAGTAGGTACAATGAAGGAAATTGGGAGAACGAGGTGGGGCCAGAGAGTAAGTCTTTTAGAGATTTGCAGGAGGCCATGCTAAAATTATAAAAACGAGTAGAGGGAGAAAGAAAATGGAGATGAGGGACATCCCTTCTCGGATGATGTGTTAGAGGCTGCAATGCCCAAGGGGTATAAAGCATTAGAAATCCAATATCGGGGAAAGACGGATCCAGCCGAGCATTTAAAGCTCTTCGAGAATGCGTGGATGTTACATAGTTACACGGATGTTGTGGCGTGTCGGGCCTTTGTATTTACCTTAAGAGGAATTGCACAAAACTGGTTCTATCAATTGCCGCGGGAAAAAATTACCAGTTATCAGGTGTTGCAAGCTGCTTTTCTGAAGCAGTTTTCCAGCGTGAAGCAGAGTGCGAAGACAGCACAGTCACTTTTTACTATGGTACAGCAACCTAGTGAGACACTGAAACAATATGTTAACAGGTTTACTAGCGCCACTCTTGAGGTACCTGTTGCTACTGATGAGATGAAGGCTGGAGCTCTACACCAGGGATTAAGGAGGGAGGACTTACGTAAATCCTTGGTCAAAAAGGAGGCCAAGGCATATGATGAGGTTTTGGCAAGATGCCATAAGTACATACAAGTGGAGGAAGTTGAGGAGGAACATCGGGCGCATTTTGGCAGGGAGGTCGCTAATTTGGGAGATAGTGTTCCTAGGAGGGAATTGAGGAGAGAACCAAGACGGGTAGTGCGCGGGCTTTTGAGCTCGAACTCTGTGATTAGCAAAAGGCCGGAAGAGGATATGCGAGATTGGAGAAATGATGATTTTACACCGTTGGCCTATCCGCGGGCTAAGATGTTCACTATTATAGAACATTTGGTACCCAATGCGATAAAGTGGCCAGAAGATCGCACGCCGGTTCCTACTCACCCTAAGACTAATTCCTTCTGTTTATTTCATAACAATTATGAGCATTTCACTGAAAGTTGCATGCATCTCAAAGAGGAGATAGAGAGGCTTATAAAGGAAGGGCATCTAAAGGAAGTGATTTACAAATATAGAGAACCAAAGGAGAAGAGGCAACCATTGCCTCCACCACATCTGAGGGATCCGCCTCAGGATCAGGTCGCGAGACAACCACAGCAAGGAAATCAGGGACACAACGGTCCACGAAGAAATAAGGGGAGGATAAACATGATCTCGGGCGGACCAACTGATGGAGATTCCAACAATGCGCGAGGGAGGCATATTAAGTCAGCTCGCTCAGGAACGTGGGAGGTCGCTAGCGCGAGTTGGCAATCTCAGATGGTAGGGCCTGTCAACTCTTTTGGCCCTAACGATCAACGCGGGCTGCAGGAAGATCTTGAGGTCGAGGTGGCAGGGTACGATGTCGGCAGAATCTTTGTGGATAATGGGAGCTCGGTAAATATCTTATACACAGTTTGTCTTGAGCAGATGGAATTGGAAAGAAAGGTGCGACCTGTGAATACACCCATATATGCATTTAATGGGGCACAAGTGAATACCGAAGGAGAGCTGACGCTGACAGTGATATTGGGAAAGGATGAGTTACGAGTGGAGAAGAGCTTAAAGTTTTTGATAATTCGAGGAAGGTCGGCTTATAACGCTATATTGGGCCGACCTGCCCTCAACGCATTCCAGGCTGTAACGTCGACCTACCACATGAGTATTAAGTATCTGGTGGGTGACAGAGTAGGGGAAGTTATTGCAGAACAACAGGTCGCGAGATCGTGCTATCATATGACGGTCAGGAAAGGGTTAATGGAGAATAAACGGGAAAGAGATAATGATTGGCCGAAGGGAGTGCTTATTGCAAAGAAAATGAAGGAACAGGAGAATTCTGTTCAACCGAATGAGGAATTGATGGAAATTTCGCTAGAGGAAAGTCGCCCAGAGTATACTACGAGGGTGGGGACCTTAATATCTGAAACGTTGAGGGACGAGCTGGTGAGGTTACTAAGAGAGTTCCGGGATGTACTTGCATTTGGGGATGGAGAGTTAACAGGGGTGTCCCCGGATGTCGCGCAGCATCATTTAAATGCGAATCCAGAGGCGAGATCGGTGAAGCAGAAGAGGAGGCACTTTGGGCCGGAGCTGGATAAAGTAATTGAAGAGGAAGTACAAAAATTGCTGAAGGCGGGTCATATAAGGGAAATTCAATTCCCTGAGTATTTATCTAATGTCGTGATGGTGCCGAAGCCAGGCCAGAAGTGGAGGATGTGTGTATATTTTCGTGACCTAAACAAAGCTTGTCCAAATGATCACTACCCCTTACCACGCATCGACCAGTTGGTGGATTCAAATTCAGGGTGCGAGCTGTTAATCATGATGGATGCTTCACAGGGGTACACTAGTGCAGAAACAGTTTTCTAGAACGCCCTGTTTCAGTTATTCTAGAACACCCTGCCCAGGCGATCTGACTAGAGTTGTTCTAGAATATAAGATTTTCTAGAATAGCTTTCTGAGGCGTTCTAGAATATCCGATATTCTAGAACGGTTATTTAATACGTTCTAGGAAATAAATATACCCGTTCTAGAAAACAGTTTTCCCGGTTAATCTGTTCTATAAAATAACACTATAGAACGGTTAAAGAAAAGACGTTCTAGAATATAAGTTTTCTAGAACACCTTTACGAAAGAGACGTTCTAGAAAATGTATATTCTAGAACGTCTTGTTCAAAAAGGACATTCCAGAATATACGTTTTCTAGAACGTCTTAAGAAAAAGATGTTCTAGAATATACATTTTCTAGAACGTCTTTACAAATATGACGTTCTAGAATATACATTTTCCAGAACGCCTTTTGAGTAAGACGTTCTAGAAAATAAACTTTCTAGAACGTCTTATGAAAGTGACGTTCTAGAATATATATTTTCCAGAAACGTCTTTTCTAAAATGACGTTCTAGAATATACATTTACTAGAATGCCCTTGAGAAAGATGTTCTAGGAGATATTTTTTCTAGATCGTCTTTACGAAAGAGTCGTTCTAGAATATGCATTTTCCAGAACGTCTTTAGGAAAATGGCGTTCTAGAATATACATTTTCTAGAACACCTCTAGGAAAGACGTTCTAGATTTGATAGTTTTGGAATTCCAGGTTTTTTCTTTTTTCCCAGATTTGTTCATCCAACAAATCACAATTTTAAATACTTATTGAAATCACAATTTTTTCAAAAAATATCTGATATTTATATAATCCAAATATCATCCATTAATTACAATAATACACAATCACCAAAAGATCTCAATACGAACAAAACAAGACGCCAAATACACGATCACCGAATGTTTAAATAGCACGATCACCAAATATTTAAATAGAAATTACCAATAATGCAAAATCACCAAAAGATGTCAATTCGAACAACACAAGTCGCCAAATATACGATCACCAAATGTTAAAACAGAAATCACCAAAAGACGAGTACCTATTTTACTACCATTCAAGTTATCCACAAATAGTTTGTTTGTGATCAAGCAATAACCTCTAGTAAACACTACGCCCAACTTCTACGTACATCATCAATTTCATCGTCCGAATAAGTTTGTTCCATGTTGAGTGCCTTCATGTCAATGGAAAACCAGAAATAAATCTTTATGTAATTGAAATAAATCTTTAATTTGAGACTCAACAAACCATGTATTCTCCTTATACATATTCAGATTTTTTTCAGGGTTCTAACTTTTACACTTCTAACTTCTACACTGAGTTGTGATGACATAGAAATACAAAACACAAGAGATGCAAAATGTGCAGACATGAACATAAATCTAACACACAAATTGTTTGCTAGCTGATGCAAAGGCAAGAAAATGTATAGGAAAATTATTAGTAGCTTTACCAGGTTGTACTGTCATACAGATCCAAAACCAATTTGAATATCAGAATATATTACCATCAAGATCTGCAATAATATTCATATTGCATATTTAAGATCATACTACTAATTATACCGATTTAATGTTTAGTTTTGAAATACAAATGGCGCATAAGGAAGATGGCTATTTTGCTGTATTACATTTTTATGATTTATTTCATTGTAAGGCAGATGGCTATGAAAGGATTCACCAAGAAAATTGTCAATATGAGAGCGAAAATCTATATGCATCTCAGGGTGGGCCTGAGATATTTACGTATGATAATTACCTTTCCAAACGAGTCAACAATGTCCAATTGGATGATCTCCTGCATATGCCTCATTATAAAAAGCCCGCATGTGTCCGATGTCTTTCGTTGGTCCAAACACTGGAAATAAAATAAATGATGAATTACAATAGATTATTATACCGAGTCATGGAAATTTTAGCTAAAGCACAAATTAAATCAGAAAAATTTTAGCTAAAGCATCTTTTTTACTTCTCAAGAACAACCATCGATTTAGGTAAAGAGTCTTTACCACTGATATGTCGGGAAATTTGAGAGGACATCATTGAACTCAACGGTATCAAGGTGATATGAGATGGTCTGGTCCTTTACTCGTCCCAACTATTGTTCATCTTCTGCTGGATCCTGGGTATCATCTGCATTACAAGATAAAGATTAGAATTTAGTCTGAACTTAGTATTGAAGTCTAGCTCTATTTTCATGTGATTTATATGGTACCTTAATCAACTGCTCCATTCTCTTCTTGAAGTTGTTGCTTATCTGTTACACAAGATGCTAGAAGTCTGATCATATAGCAAGAAAAAAAACTAAAAAAAGAAAAGAAAGCTACAAAGATTGTAGAAGAATATACCTCTCAGCGCTGCAACGTATTGGTCATCATCCGAATTGCTCGTCTGAATTAGAGAGTAGAAATATGATTTAAAACAAGAATCATATAACAAATTTGTGTTTTCAGAGACTAGAGGAGTAAAAACATTACATCACTGTCAGATTCACTGTCTTCGTCTTTTTGGATTGAATCAGCTCCCAAGCTAACATCGTCATCTTGATTGTCGTTTTCATCTTCACAGATGCTCTTAACCTGTTGAGTTTACTAGGTGAGAAAACAAGGCCTGCAAAAATGATGAGATATACCCCCTGATGGTTTTTTTCTACTAGTGCAATGGTGACATTCATTCAGCAATCGACAATTAATTTGAGAAAATTACAAAACTACCCCTGACTGAGGCAGTCTAATAAACAAAATATATAACTTATCTTTGAAGTTACAAATAACCCCTTGATGTTTGTATTTACCTTACAAATAAACCCTCTTGAGGGTACACTTTTGTAAGACAAAGAAAATTTGTTTTTAATGTTAAAGATAACTTATAAGCCTTAGAGGTGGTTTCAGAAAAATAATTCCCAAGTTCACCACGGCAAAAAAAAATAATAATAAAAGAAAGTATCACCACCTCATCATTCTCATGTGAACATTGGAGATAACTTATAAGCTTCGACAGCCTATTATTTCTGGAAAGCCTGCTATTGGCACAATTGGGCCCACCATTGCGAAGGCTACTGCGCAAGCCACCTCTTCCCCAACCAAGAAAGTTCGTACGAGTCAACGAAATAATTAATTCTCTATTCCCATATGAATCATTACCATCGCCACCTCCTCCATCTGCATTGGCTCCCGATGATTTCTGCGAAACCCGGGCCCGTATCCTGTACCTTTTTGGTTTTACATCAACAGAGTGCTCATCGCTCGAAGATGAGTCCCTGTCTCCTAAGATACATCGATGATGTAGCTTTGGTTGATGCTCGTTTCTTTCCTAGAGCCTCTGCTTGTCTATAAGAGGTCTAAACAATTGAAGCTTGGATCTGTTGCAAAACGGAAAATAAAGCATTGTGAATCGCAAATTATTCCATACTGAAACAAACAGACTATGTATTAAGTTCAAGACTAAAGTCGTGATTGTAATCGGTTACCTGCTTATTGCGAGCTTTCTCCTCTTCATGAAAAGCCAGTTCTTAAAAATCGGGACGGTTTGAGATGAAGAAAAGGAAATTTTATATTGGCCCATAAAGAGTAGCAAAAAAAAAAAGTCTGGAGCCTTTAGCACAATGGGTGCGGCAAGCAGGACATTCGTTGTTCCTTCATAGAGATCATCAATATTAGAAGTAAATACCAAAAAAAAACTTCAATAGCATCTGGATAGATTATTATTTAGAAGCATAAGAAAAAGTACCCAAGGTGCATAGATTTGTCAATGCACTCTCTTTTGAAGCGATGTAAGAATTCCATGATTGTTCTTGTCTTCCTAATAACACCTGTTCGTTGGAAAAAAAAATACACTCACAAAAGTTCATCACCGAATTGTCATGAACAAAAGAGAGGACAATTGTGGAGACAACTTATTCTTTTTTAATGTTTTTCAAGCTTCATGCATACAAACTCCAAATACCAAACAAAATATACTCCCTCTTTTTCGTTCTCGCCGTCACTTTTGAAAATAAAATTTGTTGACCTTATCTTGATTTGGAAGCCTAATTAGTCAAATCTCAACTTTCTATTAAAACAGAATATATTTGCTTTGTATCAATATTTATACATATTCAATGATTATATGTGCATTAACTTTAAACGAATTATAGAAGTAACAAAATATAAAAACAAAACATAGATAGAGAGCAATAAATAAGAATCGAAAAAACACTAGAGAAAAGAAAGGCAAACCTACCTAAGTGAAACTTGACAGCCTCAATGAAGGACGTGTTCCGGGTCAGGCCATGTACCGGATCCGACGACTTATATCAGTAACACAAAAGTAGAGTGGAAACCTGAGTGATGGCCACAAAGATTACTATAACTAATGGGCATGCAACCCACCCTAACTGGGCCGTACTCCATGCTAGAGATAATACACCCGCCCTAATTACTCCTGTTATCACATGCGCTACTGCTGTCCATATCGTCCCTGCCATAACCATAAACCCCATTCAACAGTTTTACCATATTCAAGCAATCAAAAAAATATATTTCTTAACCATGTTTTACAAAAATATATTTTTTCAGTGATTTTGACGGGAAAAACCTTAGAAACATGTTTTTCATCGTTCAAAGGTGGAAGTGAAGATGACTTCTCACCTATAAACCAACTAAAGAGGCCTCCTGGTGCTGACTTGGATGCAACAACACTAGTACTTGCAGATCTAGCCCATCTGCTATAACCAGTTTGTCTCTGACAGGAGTGAAAAAGAAAGTTCAGACCATTGCTTTATATTAAATATGATTATCTAACACTAAAACACTATTCCATGTATAATCCATTATAATATTTTCAAAAGTTACAACAATGCTGTGAGTTGAAATAATGGTACCATATTACTATTATCAACCAATTTAAGGGGCAAATCAACAGCCCAAACATTGTAAATTCCATCATCGACTAAAAAAATCACAATCAATCGCCAATTAAAAACTTTATTTTATAATGAGCACAAGAACGGAACCAAAGTGAGACAAGTTCTATCAGAAAATAGTCATTCTTAACAGCTTCCAGATTAATAGAATTGATTTGTGCTAAAAGAGATGGGGATTCATACGAGGATAATAGGAAGAGATAATGATACCTCACTCGAGCTCTGAGTTATAGCTTGCAATGTCTTGGTATTTTGATTTTGGACTGTGCCTAATCAAGAATGTGCTCTATATATTAGTTCAACTGAAATAAAAGGAAATACAATTAAGTTCCCAATTTTCACGCGACAATTAATTATAAAACCCCAATTAACAAGTCCAGAAATTATTTAAGAGTATATATGATTTCATTGGTGATTCAGGTGTTTATTAAGAAAGAGCTAAATAAACTACCTCGAGACTTGTCACCTTTTTCAGGTTAAGTTTCTTATGGTCTCTTCAACTGAAATGTATATTACGTGCTAAAGTTCAGGTGATTCAAATATAGAGGAAATAAATGTCCTATTATCCTAAAAAGATCAACTGGAGATAAATTTAAAGGAAATTTCTTACCACTATCATTCTGCTGATTGTTTGGACCAATTTCTTACATCCAGATCAGAGATAATATGAGAAAAATAATCTTATCACCACATCAAGTTTATGTGCATACTACATATAGACGTATGCACAGTATTCATTAAACACTAAAATTTATTTTTGAACATTGCTCATTTTACCCATATTGTATCACCGAGAAGTTGATAATGTCGGGCCACAGATCAAATGAAGCCCCTTTATCCACCAAAAAAGATTATATATAAAGTCCAGTCCAATATAATTCAAGAAATTAAGTAAATTAACAGTTGAGTTTCGACTTCAGGGTCCCACTTCGTAATTTCTAACTTTTTACATCGTTTTTAGTGTCAGTTATTGAATTGATTTCTCCATGATGCATTTGCATTACATCTATGAATATTAAAACTCATGAACACCATATCTGCATTTGGATACACACACGTGCGCGCATATACATATGCATACATATATGTGTTGTTAAAGTTAATTAAAGCTGAATCAGTAATGCTTAGACTCTGAAAATCGAAGAACACCTCAAGCAGTGCCGGAGCAAACGGAAATTCAAAAAATCACAATGCCAAAAAATGAATTGTAAATAATCAAGACATCTATCAAAATTAACTTGCACTAGTACAGAAATAGCTTTCTAAGGCTGTTAATTAAAGGCGGTTCACTGAAAACCGCCTTAAAAATACTTTTAACGGGCGGTTGTGGCTAAAACCGCCGTTAAAAAGGTCATTTTACGGCGGTTTTGTAACAACCGCCGTAAAAACTGGGGGCTAGTTTAATTTAACATCGGTTCAAAAACAACCGACGTAAAAACTTAGACATTTTACGGCGGGTATGTGATAACAGCCGTAAAACTCCACATTCTACGGCGGTTATATAAGAACCGCCGTAGAATGTTGTAGCATTTAACGGCGGTTCCATTAGAACCGCCGTAAAAAGTAGTCTGCCATGTCATCGATCCTCGTCTTGCTTAAGCAAGTTATTTCAATCGTTGATCCGTGTTTCATCCGACGATCTGGATTAAATATTAAACCAAAAAACAATAAATATTAAAAATGATAAATATTAAACAAAAAACAAAATAATAAAAATGATAAAAATTAAAACAACAAAACCCTAGCCCCTTCGGTCCAATGCATCACAAACCCCRTCTCCATAGATCTCGTCGCCAATGTCCTGCGGCGCGTCGCCGGCGATGATTCACTCCGTCGAGGAGATTCCCGATTTCACGCCCAAAACCCATCGCGCTCTACGTCAACGTGGGGACACTCACCCCGGACTGGCTACYGGCGATGAAGATGGCTGCCCAGGTGGTGAACAACTGTAACAGGCCTTGGGTGTTGGACCCGGTGGCTGCCGGAGCTTCCGGTTTTCGATTGGCGGCCTGTTTGGAGCTGCTGAAATTGAGGTAGTGCCTAATTTCTCCTGTTTCTTGAATTTTCGTAATTATTTGCATTTTTATTTTTCCAGCAAATTTGAACCAGGCCCTTAATTTGATGAATGCTCAGATACGGATTCAAAAAAGAATTAAACCATGAAGTTTTATTTTCTAGTTTGGGCTTTTATTTTTTTTTATTCAATTTTTAGTTGTTCTCTTTTATTGACAATATTAACTGTCCTTGATAGGAGGGCAAGATTGTGTTGCTTGTTGGGACGGTTACTGATGATATCCGTTTGCAAGATGAAATCCCTGCGATGAAGATTACAACTCGGAGGTTAACAATAAGTCAAATCTTCCGAGCAGGGCATTGCTTGATTTGCTATTTGTCTCGCAGCTATGGTTAGGCCTTTAAGATTCATTTGTTTGCTCAAACTTGTTGAGTCAATAGATATATGAAAAAGAAATTCATAAATTAATTAATTTATGAATTTAGGGCTCAATCCTTTTTTGTTTGTTTTCTCATGTGTTTGGTAAATGGAGTCTGAATAAATTTAGGGTTTTCTGTTTTGATTGTTTGGAGTTTTTTTCCCTCTGTGAGTGCTGCATTTTATTTGTGTTATGCTGTTATTATCGCCAAACATGGTGCAATTGATGGTATTCTGTGTATATTATCTAGTAGATCTAATGGTTAGTGTTTTGCAGTTACTTTAAATATGGAGATTAATTGCGGTTCAGTTAATAGATTTTATCTTGAAATTATTTGCAGTTAGTAGATCTGTGTATATTTGGTTTGAAATTATTTAATAGATTTTATCTTGATTTTAGTTATTTTTGTTGTAATTAAATTAGGGTTTAGTACTTTGTTATTTATTGATAGTGCTTAACAAAACCCGTCATCGCCAGCCATTCCATTGTCCACCGTCGAATAGTGGATTTCTCATTTATGGGCTCGAAATAGAATATATAACAACAATTACAAAGTTTTTCACCAACTTTTGTTTCCAAAGCAAATTGCAGTTATTTCAATTTTTGTTTGGGGCCATATTTGTGAATCTTTATTTTGCTTTTCTCTCTGATTTTTTTCTTCATCTGATTATTTCAGGCATGCGCATTATGAGTCAGGAAATACCCCGTTGGTACTAGTCTGGAAAGATGAGAATTGTAGTCAATATGTTCTTGATACAGATAGTAAGGGGCATATTCCAGATCAATAACAGGTATCCCTTTTTTTCATAACAAAAATAAAGAAGCATATTTATTTGAAAAGCATTTGTAGAATTAATGCGAAAGAAGCATAACTGAAGGGTACCCTTGTCTATCAACCCTCTATATTATTTGCATCTAATATTTTCTTTATGTATATATTCTCATGGGTGCTTATTGTGAACTATTTAATATTCTTTAGATGCTATTTTAATGTTACACATGTACAATAGACCTCCATGTATATTTAATAATTTTAAGTAGTAATCCAAGTATGGTACAAATTTTGATATTTCACTTTGTTATACGATCAGGTAGTATTAGAGCTACTTGATGATGGGAGACTGGCTACTTCAGATGATCCTCTTGTTATATTTGGTTGCTTGGACAGGGACTTCGTACAAAAGGTTTGTTCATAATATTTGTAATAAGAAAATTACATCGCATTTAAAAAGGTGGAAAAGCTTACATGCCAAATTCTGGGGCTTAGTTTCTATTTTGCATCTATAATGTTGAGTAATCAGATATTTACTATGGATTTTTTCCCAATTGCACTGAGTGCATCTTAATTAATTTAATATATACAGAAAATACAGAATCAACCCAACATCAACACCATTGCAAGCACAGAAAACAATTTGAAATTAACAAAAGCAAATAAATGTAGAAGAAAAATAGAAAAATTAAAAACCTTAAAACCATTCGTGATTTTAAAACCGACGTGATTTACAGTTAAGATGCACTCAGTGTCGCCGGTATCAGCCGACGTGATTTTTGCGTCGAGTCATTTTCTGAAGTATAAAATCGGAGCAAACAATCAGATAGTGGAGGTCAAAGAGGATGCAAACGTGTTGTCTACAAAAGAAATGGTCGCGCGAGAAACTAAATTATTGATGGAGAAGCAGCAACGTCTCTCAATTCATGATCTTGCTAACAAATTCGAGAAGGGTTTAGCTGTTGCTGCAAAGCTGTCCAATGAGGTTTAGTCTTGTTCTTGTTTGACTTTTCTCGAACGTTTTAAAGTCCACATTGAATGTTTTCTATATGTAGATTATGCCGGAGTTCATTTACGATCTATAGAATGTTTGCAACCACTAAAAAGAATATAGGAAAAAAAAGTGATTCTCAGCTTATGGATGTAAAAATGTGATTCTACATCTGGTTTGACTTTTGCAAAAAAATAAGCTCTTTTAACCCTTATTCACTGAACAACTATTTTGAACCAAAATCAACTTTTAGCTTCTATTAGCAAACTCTGCCAACTCTGTCAGCTTAAGAAATAATTCTCTAACTTCTTAAATATCAAATTTCCCCATTTAGAAAAAATATAAAAAAAATGCAAATGTTTTGGTGTTTGTAGGTTGAAGCGTTAGCAGTTCAATTAAATCAAAGAGAAGGAGCTAATACTGAAGTGAAAAGGCTTGCAACTTTTCTAAAACAGGTTATATTTGTTATATGATGTTTTTGTTTCCTTCTCTCTGTAAATCCATATCATACAAAAAAAGGAAGAAGAAAATTTGATTGGTTATATAGACATAGACTAACTACTAGCTACTTACTGTTTTGATCATCAAAATCACATTCTAATTTTTCCTTGCTTTATTATTTTCACCCTTATTTATTCGATCTCTTTCCAGAAGAAATTTACAATTCCTTCTGTAAGCATTCTTCTTATTCTATTTTCTTTGTCCAAATTTAGAAAGTACATTCTTTTGCAGGCTTCAGAAGATGCTAAAAAGCTCGTCGATGAGGAAAGAGCTTTTGCACGTAATGAAATCGAGAATGCCAGAGCAGCTGTGCAGAGAGTGGAAGAGGCTCTTCAGGAACACGAACGGATGTCTAAAGCTACAGGAAACCAGGTAATTCTTAAGATCCATTTCTTTTATTAAAAAAACTAAAAATAAAAATAAATATTAGAAAAGAAAAACTGAATTTTAACACTTGCTCCGTTTATGAATACAATCTTTTTCGTAATCAGGACTGAGATGAATTGATGAAGGAGGTTTAAGAGGCTAGACTAGTTAAAATGCTTCATCAGCTTAGTAGGGTAAGTTAGAAGCTGAGAATCAATAATTTTAGTGTTTGCAAACACTCCTTAGACCTTAAGAGTAGTCTTTTTTATCTTCCCTTTCTTTAGATTTTTAAAAGACATTTGATTTTAAACTCCTATTTCAAAAAAAAAAAAAACTGTTTTTTTCTATTACTAGCATATTTAGCATACCTTCTATCGAGTTAAGAAACATTGTTTTTGCAGGTGATGGACATGGAGCATGAAATTAGTGCATTAAGGACTCAACTTGCAGAAAAAGCAAAACGTTCGTTGCAGCTTCAAAAGGAGGTTTCTTTCTAGTTTGGTCAAACTAAAATATCAAATATTACTTAAACCAATAAAAATACTATGTAGAAATAAATCAGGTCCTTTTCAACTTTAATTTTATTAGACCATCCGATAATTTGTTTTGGTAAAAATGATATCAATGCCCCATTGGTTTTCTAATTAATCGATTTATCGTTTATTTTTTTGTTTCACTGCAGAAACTCTTCACAGAGGCCATTCACAATGGGACTATGGAAGGTTTTTTTAAATTGATTTCTTATTTCCAAACACAATCTAAACCTGCATATTGTGTTTTGGCTATACTTTCAATGGTCTTGATGAATGCCCATGTTATTGACCCTGGTAGAATGTGGAAAGGTAATTATAACTATAATCCATACTTTGTTGATGTTTCAGCTAGTAATTGTATACTTTTTGAGTTAAATCAATTGAAACTCTGGGGAAATAGTAATTTAGTATCTCAATTTAATTTCCTATCCATCTTTCTAATACAATATTTGTCAGTGATGCAARAGACATTGTTGTGTGTGTGAATCTCGATTGCAGGCACAGGAATGGTCAAAACAAGTAAGCTCCAAGATTTCATGAGAATCGCAGAAATGGAAACCAAAGCCTGGGAAAAAAAGGCCATAGAAAAAGGAACAATCGCCGTTGAGTGAATGCACAATGTCTCGATTGTTTAAGCAATTTTATTTTCCTTGTAATAAAGTTTTGAGTCATGACTCGAAATGACCTWAATATTTTATTATATCCTATTGACACTTATTCGTTTTAATAGAAAATATTGTTTATCTTTACTGAGAGTATTAGTTTTTTATAATTGTATTTGTATTTAATTTGTATTTTCATTTCTTTTTTT
>BMAC01000262.1:617924-642544 GCA_014905375.1 Phtheirospermum japonicum | reverse complement strand
AAGGTCGGGCCTCGTCGTCGATAGGCCACCACGATCATTTCGAACCACCACCAACCAGAATCTTTCCCGGCCAGCGCCAAAATGAACCAAACCCCAATGCCAAGCCCAAACTCCAGGCCAAAGCCCGGAACCCCAGCCCATTTTCGAACCTGCCACCCATCCCCAGCCCAAATCTGAAACCCCCATCATCTCCATCTTGTCGCTATTGGAAAAAGGGACGATTGCAGGCACCCGCCGGAGACACCCAATCGGAAGTGTGCTGCCATTTGAGCCGGAGACCGCCGTTCTCCAGCCGCCGCCCTTATTTGCCGCCTGACCGTCGTATACCCGCCATCATTTTTAGAAAGGGCGGAGAGGGCCTACCCATTCGCGAACTGCCCGCTGCGAGGCGCTGTCACTGGAGGACGCCGATGACGATCGGGAAAGGAAGAAAATTGGCCAGCCGTTTCCCGATTCGCCGGTTCCCAGTTTTGGGGAAGAAAAACCACCTGGGCCTAGAGAGAGAGAGAGAGAGGGCGCCTCCTGAACGCCGCCACCCGAACGTTTCCCGCCGGTGCTGCGCCGTCCGATCGCCGTCTGCCGATTGCCAAGTGATGCGCCGATTTCTGTCTGGAGAAAGAGGAGAGAGACGGTTCTGAGGAGTGAAAGGGGCTGGGTTCGCCATTTATACCCAGCCCAATTTGGCCATGTTTCCCAATTTAACCCAAAGCTTACCTTCAAGCCTAAATTCAGCCAATTTGATTTATAGAAACCTACTTTCAGCCCCAAGATATTTTATAAAACTGCACTCCAGTCCTTTTTAATTATTATTGCTATTATATTATTATTATTAACATTATTATTGTTATTATTATTATTATTATTACTATTATTATCATTAATATTTTTATTATTATTACTATTATTATTATTATTACTATTTTAAATATGAAAAATACTAATTAAAATTTATTTTTCTAATTTATTAGGTGACGAGCAATAAGGGGACTTAGGATTTCAACTACTTGCATTCAAATTGAATTTCCACGACAATATTTACGAGGTAGGGACCACCGACTTATCTATGTTAGATTTTACATGCTTAAATCTACGTGTTATGTGTATCATGAAGTTCGATGTTTATAAAATCTAATATAGACGTAGACCTAAAGTTGTCTGTGACCAAAAGTTGTCATCGGGTTCATCCCGGCGTGCTATACCCAATGATTAAAACCAGGGGCCTTATGTGCCTATGACCTAAAGTGTCATCGAGGAAACTCGCCGCGTTTTAGCTGCAGTCAACTGTTTTTCGACGTTAAAATTTGCGAATTCTATGGTTAATTGTGCTATATTTGAGTTGTATGATTTTGCATGGAAATGTCGGTGTAACTATTGAGTACGTTGAGCTCATCCCAAATCAACGATATTTTTTTCAGGTACCAACCGACGATATCGAGTGAATGGGAGACGAGGAAATGAATAAAACTTTGACACTGAATTTATGTTCTTAAATTATTTTATTGTTTTGATTACAAGTCGAATTAGACATAAATGCGTGTTTTTAAATTATTTTCCATTGGTGGAGTTTTAGATATTTATATTATGAATGTTATTTTAACGCTGCGTAATTTTGAACCTAAAGAAAATTTTCTATTTTCTTTTGATCTTTTATATTAAAATTACGGAAATTTGACATTTATTGTGACGCCAAGATTTCTATATTTAATTATTTTAAAAATATAAATCATTTTTAAATTAAAGTGAAATCGGGGCGTTACATTATGTAAGGAGCACACTCGGTTCGAAACGACGATTCACCATCGAGATCACCACCACGCCCCATTCGAAATGGGTATGGTAGTGAACCAATCGTTTTGCATGGACAACCACAACCCCGAGCCAATTGGACTAATTGTCAGCAACACATGGAGAACGTGAGACGAGACGAGGGGAGAAACGAAGGAGTTAACAGCAGCACAACATAGTCAATCACCAACCCAACATGGCAAATATGAGGCAAAACGAAGAGGTGAACGACAATGTCATGCGTCAACACAACATCGAGAACATGGCATTTAGGAATGAGGATTTTCTGCAGCGTGATGCTTATGTTAACAATCAAAGGCACGTGAACGAGTGGTTGGAGAATCAAGATCATGGTTACGAGCAAAAGAATTTCGGAAGAAGATACGAGCGCGAGAACCTTTACGCATATGACAATCACTACGAGAGAGCAAATGACCGAGTTAGGGAACCAAGGGGAGATCGAGCACCTAGGCAGCGCGATTTGGCACGTCCAAAGGTTGTACCCTTTAGGTCCCTGTTGTTCTTGGACCTATAGCAAGAGAAGTGGAGATCAAACCGCACCAACTTAATTTACTCCCGACTTTCCACGGAAGTGCTCATGAAGACCCTTTGGCATTTTTGGATTATTTTGTAGATGAAGTTGGAAGATTTGTGGTTCATGGCCTTAATCAAGAAGAGATACAAATGATTTGTTTCCCATATAGCATGAAGGACAAGGCAAAGTCATGGCTACTATCCCTAGAGCCTGGTTCGTTGACTGACTGGGATATGATCAGTGAGAAATTTTTAAATCAATACTATTCGGCCCAAACTACAGGGCATCTTCGGCGGCAAATTGCTACTTTTGAGCAGTTGGAGGGAGAGCAATTTCAGGAAACTTAGGAACGTTACAAGATGCTTTTGCAAGCTTGCCCCCACCACAACTTCTCCGGAGATGACTAACCAGTTTTTCTTCGATGGTTTATTGGACCATGGGAAACGAAAAGTAGAGATAGAAGCGGAAGGAGATTTTGGAGATTTGACAGCCACCGGGGCGAGGCGGGTGTTGGAAAAGCAAAGCGAAAAATCTAGACAAACCAATTCTCGGCCTCGTAAAATGAGGGTTAAAGAAGTTTCCATCCCCGATCCTGATTTAGATGATGGCAAGTTAGTCAAGGCGAAATGTGAGAAGATATTTGATGAGAAATTGGCTGCTTGGAAAGCCGAGCGAGCTAGCAAGGCCACTGCACAAAGGATGGCCGTAACATGTAACCAGTGTGGATTCCACCAGCATTCAGCGGATGTGTGTCCAAACAACATTGAGCAGCATGAGGATGTTAATGCGATCCAAAATTATTCAAATCAAAAGAAGTACACACCGCAACCTGATAATCCTCTTGTCAAGTGGGGCCCTGGAAATCCAAATCATATGCCACCTGATCCACAATATCCCCCACCACAATATGCACAAGCTCCACCAGTGCCGCCGCCACAAAATAATTTTCATACGCAAGGGAAGGCGTCTAATGGGACTCAACCAAATGATCAGCTGTTAGTTTGGCAGCAAAATCAAGTGGCCGAGACGATCAGCAATAGAGAGGGACTAACGAAAGTGAACGCAAAGATTGATGAACTCTCGAAGAAGGTGAGCGGAATTGACCATCTTTCCGGTGTTGTGCATGATCTAGCCAAAAACATGGATAGGATGGAAAGAACTATGGGCCAACTAGCAACTGACTTTGCAAGGTCAAATAAGGAGAAAGACAAGCTACCAAGTCAACCAGAGCAAGCGTCAGCGGTTCACGTCCTTCGCAGTGGGAAGAAGATCAACAATGGCATAGTGGACCAAGATGAGGAAATTGTGCCTAAACCAGTAGACAAAATACATAAATCCACTAATAGATACATGCCTAGTTCCATTCAAGGGACGATTCCGAACAACACCCTTAGCAAAGACGAACCATCACTGCCGAAGCAATCAACGATGCAATTTAAGGATGCTGTTCCTTTTCCAAGCCGGTTGCGACCAGCGAAAGAGAACAAGAGGTTCATGGAGCTATACAACCTCTTGAAGAACGTCAATATCAGTCTACCGCTGTTGGAGGTAATGAAAATAATGCTCGCCTACGTAAAATTCTTTAAGGAACTTGCTTCGAGAGAGAGACGTGTTGGCGACGAATCAATATGTACCATTACCAAAGGAGGTTAGTGCGGTTTTTAAGAAGCCATTACCTCCCAAGGAACGCGATCCTGGAAGTTTTTGCATCACTATTTCGTTGGCCAATGGACAAAAGGCAATAGGAATGTTAGATCTTGGAGCAGGAATAAATTTATTGCCATATTCACTTTATCAAGCGTTTGATCTTGGACCACTAAAGCCGACAACCATGCGCCTACAATTGGCCGATCGCTCAACCCGACGACCCTTGGGAGTAGTTGAAGATGTTTCAATAAAAGTTGGAGAGCTCGTAATTCCGGTTGACTTTGTAGTTATGGACGTTGGCGAGGTACCAGCTGAAAGCACTGAGCATACCATTTTACTGGGACGCCCGTTTATGTCTACTTCCCATACTCTAATTGATGTTCACAAAGGGAGGATGATTATGATAGTTTTGGGTGAAACAGTGACGTTTTCTCTAAGAGATATTCAAAACACTCCCTCCCCCGTCATGCAAGAGGATGATTCATTCGTTGACCCCATTACATCATCCGTAAACGAGTTACGAGAAATCGCAACTTTGAACAAACTGAGTGACGGGGACGACACCGGATTTTCTACCGAGGGAGGGGATAAATGAGTCGATTCAAGCAAGGAGTACGACGAGTTTGAGGAGCATATGCACTTAAGTGGAGAAGACTTGATCGAGTTACTAGGTATTGACATACGCAATATCGTAGAAGAATTTGGAGACGATTTCGATGTGGAGCGACCGCATAAACCACCAATAAGTCGCCCAAGTCACGATTCCCTTGACCCTAACAAAAAATTTAAATTTTCACGCAAAAAGAACAAGAACGAGGCATATTTCGACGATTGGGCGAGGGCGAAGAAGAAATCAAAAGAGGTTCGCACGAAGGAAGTTAAAAACTTGCAGTTTGAGGTTTGAGATTTAGTACTGTATAATCACGAGCGTAAATAAGACCCAGCTGATTTTGGAGCTGCATGGAGCGGACCGTTTTCGATAAAAGAATTAGATGAGTACGGCGTGGTCACGTTGTATGATGAGGTCGGAAAATTATCCTTTCAAGTTCACAAGCATAGGTTGAAGCCTTATTATGACAAACGAAAAGAGACTGGATTTAACAAGACGGTGGAGTTTGGAGATCCACCGTACGATTGGAACTAAACGAACAAAATAGCGTCGAGCAAGCGACATTAAAAATTGCGCTTCTCGGGAGGCAACCAGAGCGTTATGTATCCTTTTGTATTTTATTTTTATTTTATTTATTGTTTTATTTTGGTTTTTATCTTTTTAGAACAGATGGAAGAACTCGGACGAGGAGAATTGATAAAACGAGCGAAGAAAAAGACGCCTAGGACACTGCCCGTCGTCGGTCGATGCGGAGTCAACGCTAGACGCCGAGAATCTTGTCTCTGTCGCGTCGACTGACGCGGGCATCGACGCAACGTCGATGCGAGCCACGCACCTGGCCCAGAAAAGTAAAAAATTGGGTTTTGACCTGCCAACCCGACCCATAACCTCTTGACCCGCGCGGAAAGCCCAGAAAAATAGCTTTAAAATCATCCCAACCCTTCCCTCTTTCTCTTCTCACTTCTTTCTTCTTCTCAACTTAAAAAATTTTCAACCTTCTTGCACCCTTCAACAAATTCTCACTTTCTTCCAATTTCCAAGCACTCCAACTCCACATTACCCAGAAATCATCTCAAATTTATTACTTACAAGCCAAAACATCCAAAACGGGCTACAAGGGTTGAAGCAAAATTCGGCAGTTTTCCGGAAACGGGCGAAATTCGAGCTACAATCTTTGAGGTACTTCGCTTCAAACTCTCTTGGGACCATATTATTTGTTGTTGGTTGTGTTGGGAAGTTTTTGGTGCTAGAATTACTCAAGTATTTTGGTTGAACACGCACGCCAAGTGTTCGACAAAATTCCCCAAAGAACAAAAAGTTTTATTTTTCAAGGTTTATCATTCCCGTTCATCTTCGTATTGATTGATAATGTCTCGGGCGGGTAAACAAAAGGATGTTTCGAGGAAATATGGAGCACCGTTCCCAATTTTCGACAAAAAGGAAGGGGACATGTTCAAAAATATTAGAAAATGAGGGTTCGCTACACATAGGATTTTGAACGTCGATGGAATTGAGGAGGAGGCTTCGAATGGTTCGGAGCACCACGCCGACCTATCTCGTTATGTCGTTGGCCTCGGTTGTGGGTACTTTGCCCAAATGCACCTCCCCGGATTTAGAGAGCTTATGCTCGAGTTCTTCTCCACTTTGGCAATCCGGAACGATGAGACGATCACTTGTCGACTAGGTGGGAATGACGTTTATGTAGACGAGGAGATTTTTGGCAAAATTTTCGGTTTCCCGACCATAGGGGACCACCCGGTTGGAGTTCAAGGCTTCAGTTTAGCCTCTTTTGGGGGGATGATCACCGGGGGAAATACGGGCGATTGCAAGAGATTTACTTGCTTGAAAATTCAAGACGACGCCCTCTACGTTGCCTACAAGATCCTCGGGCACATTATTTTATGCAAGAACGAGGCCACCTACACGACCAAGTCCGAGCTCTACGTTCGTCAATGTCTTCTCGATGGTCGCCAAGTCCGGCTTTTCCCGTTGATTTTGTAAGGACTCTACAATGTTACCAAGGGTACACCGGGAAGCAAGTCGCCACTTCTCTCATTTGCGCCATACATTACCGGCCTCGCCCGTCACTTCGGGTTCGATCCGGCCAAAAATGGACTTAGCCCACTCGGGACCACTTCATTACCTCTTACGCGTGCACCGGCACCCCGAGTGAGATCTTCGACTAGAGGAGGTACGTCGTCTCAACCGTATATTGACGACGACGATGGCGACGCGGATATGGAGCAAGCCCTCCATTCTACTTCGGGCCCGAGTCCCGACTGGGGGCGGTTTTTCGAGGACAACCGAGCATTTCAATTGAAGATGTTCGATAAGCTCCAAATCATCGACGAGAAGATTGATGCGAACCACGACCAAAACCGTCGGAGTTTGAAGAAGATGCGAGCTCGCATTTCAAAGCTCGAGGAACGATTTGAGGCGGCATACCCCACACCTAGCATGGATGTCGACGAGAACCCCGAGGATGATGATTCCCGCGAGTTCTAATCTTGTTTCTTTATTTTTATTTCGCTTTATTTATTAAAAAATGAAAAATATAAAAAATCCAAAAATATTATTATTTTGCTTGTTTTTGCTTGTTTTATTTTTCTTTTAGGGCAATTCATATCGCGCACGTTGAAGCAAGGCCAAATTGCACAAATCGACGAATAGCGGCTCGACAACTACTATTATTTCAGGGATGTTTTCTTTTTCCTTCCTCTTTTTGATTTTGATGTATTTGTGGCAATCAGGAGATTGCCGGGATTTTTAGAGAGGGGGGTGGTCGAGTGTGATTTTTATTGATTAATTGTGTAATTTTATTTAATACTTGGCCTGTAATAATTATATGCTTAAGTGCGATTAATTGCTATTCCTGCGCGATAATTATGTTTGTATGGCTTGCCTATCGAAGTTGACTATGTATGATTATTTGTTTTCGTCTTTGAGCGTGCATAAGTGCATAGATTTTTTAAGAAAAATTATTATCTATATATATTGTAAAATGGTACTTGGACGCAATTGATTTAACAAAACCTAAAAAGCAGCGTCATTTCAAAACTTTTTCATGCCAAAAAGCCAGTGAGTAGCCTGAGTGATTATCATCTTTGCATGTGCTTGAATAAGTTTCAGTCTTGATATCTCTTTGAAACCGCTGTGTGTAGTCGACTTTGAAAATGAAGTTAAGGCACATATAAAACCCTATTCCGGCCATATCCATATATTTTAGCCACTATAAATTCCGAATGAGCCAAYYATARCCAAATAATCCATGCCTATAGCCATGAGTGATTTTATTGAGTCGACCCCTACAAACCCATTAAAAGCGTGGGGTAGGAGTTCGTATTTTTATTGGTTATTTGATTCTTGGAATTGTTATTAGGAATTTATTATTTTGTGAGTAAGGACCACCATCTAAAAAAATAATAAAATAAAAAAAAGAGAGAAACCCCATAAAAAGAATAAACGGGGGAAAAATAAAAATAAAAAAATAAAAAAATTTGATAAGAAAGATGGTGGGTCTTGTGTTAGTAATTGCCTACGCGCTTGTATAGGCTTGAGTCTAATTGTTTATTTTATGAGGCCTTATGTTCAAAAGGCAAAAGAGTTGTGATTAAGTGGTTTCTGAGCTTCAAGTCGGTTTTACGGTTTGCGAGTTGGGAAATAGCCTATATTTAAAAGGCTATGTTATGAGTGTTTAGTGAGGTTTTTCTTTTGTACGAGGTGAAGCTATTGCTTCTTGATTAGATTAGGTAGAGTGAGCGATTAGCCACACGACTTATATATTCCACACCCGTCCAAAAAGCCTTAGACTATAACCCGTAAAGACCTTTTCTGATTCTTAGTAGTGACAGCACACTTAATTTGCGATTGAAAAGAGATTGATTTTCGGTGCTTATTTATTGTGCATGTAATTGTATGATATGAGTGTATACACATCCCATGCAGAAAATACTTGAGTGCTTTTGAGCGTACTTATATATATTATCCTTCGTGAGGAAGCATGATTTTGTTTTGGAGCGATAATGTAATAATGGTCGAGTGATTGACGTTGCGTGACTTGTACCTATATTTTAAAAATTACGTATGTAGCATAGCACGACTCTTTGCTTGAATTTATTTTCATTCTAGTTATACTTTGAATCTATCGTTTGTTCGAGGACGAACAAACCAATCAAGCGTGGGGTAGTTGATTAGAGTAGATTTGTCCTTGTTTTTATTAGTATTTTGGTACGTTTTTCTATTTATTTTTGGTATAAGTTGAACGATTTTAGCTTAATTCCGTATTTAATAGTTCCGACTTATTTTATCGTATTTTAATCTTAATTGATGCAAATAGGTGATATTTCATTGTTTTTCACCTTACAGCTAAGTAACTGGAAGAATTCAGCGCGTAATAGACGAAGTCCGATGTTCAAGAATAGGAGAACGGGCTTTTCGGTGAAACGAGTAGCAAAAGATCGAGAGACGGAGACAGACGCTCTGTCGCGTCGACTGAAGCGAGCGTCGATGCTCCGTCGACGCGAGCCATGATCCGCGTCAGTCAACGCAAGGCCGACGCACTGCCGATGCTACATTCTGAAGCGTCGACAGAAGGGGCGTCAGTCGACGCAACCTTCTGAAGCGTCGACTGAAGGGGCATCAGTCGACGCACGGTCGACGCAATTCTCTGAAGCGTCGATGCAAGCCCGCATTAGTCGATGCATCCGCCCAGCCGATGCACACACCCAGGCAGCAACGACGCCGAGCACCAGCGCACGTCAGTCGAAGCACCATCGACGCGACGGCCCAGAATTTGGATTTTAGGGTTTCTTGTGCGCCAAGACTTGCAATATCTATATAAACCCTCCATATTTCGGATTTTTGGACATATACACGACTACCTAGGGTTCCTTAGCTTACAATAACAATAATCCCACATCTCATAATGAGATTTGAAGACGGATATCAAGGATCGAAGAACAACGCGTCCAAAACATCGAATTTGCATACGGGATTCAATCTTCGCCCAAGATCGACGTGCAACTCCGGAATAGCTGGAGCTTTTTACTGCTTTTCTTAGTTACAATAATTACTCTAAAATGTTAGTTAGTTACGTAGTTAATTTTCTATTTAGTTGCTTGATTTATCTCTTAGTTAATGCTAGAACTAGTTTACTTAGTTTAATCGTTTCATGCTTGGATATTTGGTTAATTTAGTTTATTTATGCGAGTTAATTTATGCTTAGTTATTCGTTCTTAGATTCGTATGATGCTATTGCTCAATGGTAGTTATTATATTCATGCTGTTAGATTAGTTGCTATTAATTCTTAGTTCTTGAGTTCAAGTAGTTTAATTATTGCTCGTAGTTGATAATTTAGTTAGAATAATTAGTTTAAATAGCTTTAGTTTAATTATTGCTTTAGTTATAATGATCAATTCAATTTCTTTTAAAACCCCAAATGTACATGTATTTTATTCTAGTTCGTAAATTGAGAAAAACATTCAAACTCTGAACAGTTGTTTCCTCGAGAGATATGACTCGAGTCAAACTCATCACCCTACAAGCACCTCGTACTCTTGCGAGCAAACTGACATGCTTTTAAATTAATTTATTAAAAAGGGGTGCACAAAAGTTTGGATCAAGCAGCGATTTGCTTCTGTGGTACATCCCCAAACTAATGGCAAGTGGAGGTTACTAACCGTATAATTGTGCAGGGACTTAAGTTGCGATTGGAGAAAATTGGCGGGCTTTGGGAAGAGGAGCTCGCATCAGTCCTTTGGGCTTATCGAACAACTCCCCGAACCTCCACGGTAGAGTCGCCGTTCAGTTTGGTGTATGGTATGGACGCGGTTATTCCAGCAGAGATAGTGGGAGGCTCGCATCGTTTGGCGACATTTAATGTGGAGGAGAATAAGAGGTTAGCTTGGGGAGTGATTGAAACGATTGATGAGATACGGGATAAGGCTACAGTTTGCGTTGAGCATTATAAACAAAGGATAGAAGCTGCTTTCAACAAGCGGGTCAAGCATTGTTGTTTTCAGGTTGGTGATTTGGTGTGGAGGCGAGCTGACGCGCTACGTTTGACTAAGAAGTTGGAGCCGAATTGGGTTGGGCCATTTAATGTGGTGAAAGTGTTGCGAGGAGGCGCGTATATACTTGAGGATGCAGCTAGAAAAGTCTTGCCTAGAAGCTGGAATGTGTGCCACTTGAAAAAATATTATGCCTAGAGGGTGGATTAGGGTGTTTTTGCAGGAGAAGGTAACTCTAGACCGGAGGGCACTTCTCCCGAGAAAGGTTAGTAATGAGAAGTTATGTCGAGAAGTTGTGTTTTTGTGATAAGTTGTATTTTTGTGGCGGGAGAAGGTAACTCTAGACCGGAGGGCACTTCTCCCGCACAAAGTTAGTGATGAGAAGCTGTGTTGAGAAGTTGTGTTTTGTGATAAGTTGTATTTTTGTGGCGGGAGAAGGTAACTCTAGACGGGAGGGCACTTCTCCCGCACAAAGTCCGTTATGAGAAGCTGTGTTGAGAAGTTATGTTTTTGTGATAAGTTGTATTTTTGTGGCGGGAGAAGGTAAATCTAGACCAGAGGGCACTTCTCCCACACAGAGTTAGTGATGAGAAGTTGTGTTGAGAAGTTGTGTTTTTTTTGATAAGTTGTATTTTTGTGGCGGGAGAAGGTAACTCTAGACCGGAGGGCACTTCTCCCGCACAGAGTTTGTGATGAGAAGTTGTGTTGAGAAGTTGTGATGGGAAGATGTGTCTTTGTGATGAGAAGTCATGTTGAGAGGTTGTGTTATGTTTTTGTGATGGAAGTAGGTAACTCCGGACTGGAGGGCACTTCTCCCGCCTGGAGATTGTGTTTTGAAAGTTGAGTAATTTTCGTGATATATAATCAGGTTCGACGAGCTATTTTGATGATTTTCTATGGTTAAGTGGTTGTGATGTTTGACTTGCGTGTTTTTCTCATGTTATTATGAATGATTGTTTTTTTGGGCTAGCTAATACGTTTTGAATGCTGGTTAATTACATTGTTTATGGGTTATGGATCGATTGTTCTTGGGATCTTGCGATCTCATGGGAAGAAGTTTGGTTGATTGAAATTTTGTGCGACCTATATTAGCTTATGGGTTTATTTTACATGTAGATTATGGTTTGATTTTTTCATAAGTGTTAAGTGCAGGATTGTACATGATTGGGAATTGGTAAAGTTATGCATGTATCGAATAAAATTGAAAAGTGATTGCAGGAATGAAAGATTATTTATACAAGACTGATAGCATGAGTACAAGTCTTTCGAGCAGTTTTGTCAGAAGTTGCAGGTGGGGGATTTTTAGTGTTGGGTTCAGGCGCGGGTAGTAAGTCATCCAACGGTGCTTCTAGCTCGGAGAATAGTTTGGAAGATACAACAGCTCGATTTTGGCACGATAACTACCACTTCCCATCAATCAGCTGAGTCCAATCGCCTTTGAAGCTGCTGAAGGGGGTTAGTTTGTTGATGAGGGCTGGAACGTCGGGGTTGTAGGTGACATTCAGCGTTGCGACCTCCTCTCTGATCATTCCAGCAGCTGTGAAAATCCACTCCTTAGCCCCAGCAGCCATCGTGCCAAAGTAGATGGAAGACTTCTCGTATGCCTGTACGAGTTCCTGTAAGCATCGATGAATTTTCTACCAGTTGCACTTGTGATGAAGGTTCACCGACCTTCAGACATGCCCTCCTCGCGAACTGTTTCTACTTGTTCTTGGAGTTTTTTATTTTGCAGTGCGAGCTCCCCAGCCTGTTTCTGTGCGCCCTTGAGCTCGTTGCCTGTACGAACTCCCTCGTCCTTCAGGCTATTCACCTAGATTTTCAGAATCAATATTTCTTCCTCGCGAGCCTTCAATAGCTTGATCGCACCATCCAGCTCTCCTTGTGTTAATGATAGCTGTCGCGTCTGTTGTTCGGTCTGGGCGGTCAGCTCGTCGCACGTCTTATGGAGTTCGCTTTCTGCTGATCGAGCCATTAACTCCTCGGAAAGTCTTGACACCAGGGGGTTCAGCTGCATCGTAACATTTTATAAGAATTTTCTAGTGAAAATGGTGTTAAAGAGAAGGATTTTTTCGGAGTTTACCTGTTTGGTTATGCGCTCGTTAAGGAAGTCCTAGATCTCCTTAGCGTTGTCACACTGAGCCAGTCCTTTGCTCAGGTCAGGCGAGATGGCGGAGGTCATGGCATGGGTCTTCTGGAGGCCTCGACATTTTGGTTCAGGAGGTCTTGGACTCCTGGCAGCCGGTTTCAGGGGGCGTTTCCCCTTGGCCTTTTGAGATCTCTTTATTATCAGAATCTCCTCCACATCGTCATCTTCTGCTCCGATCCTGAAGGCCTGATTTAATGCCTCATCTATGTCAACTGGAGGAGATATTGGAGCGACGGCGGGCTGTGGAGAAGGTAGTTCTTTGTTTGTCTCAGAGCGAGCTGCGACACAGCTGTTGATGAACGCAACTGTAGTGGTAAGAAGAAATGTTATTATTCAGTTTTAGCAAAAAGGACTGATGTAAAATTTTAAGACTTGGGAGACCTACCAAACTCAGATTCGGTAAGGGCAAGATCTGGTTCGACTGGACGGGAGTCGATACCCACATTCCAGAAAATATCAGATCAGCTGGTGAGCAGCACCACGTCAAAAGGGCGCTTGCTCCATTCCATGAGCTGGTTGGAGTATTTTTTGTACAAAACTGGGCAATGTTTGGGAGTGGGTTGTTTGTGTTTTTGGGGGGTATGGTATAGTAGCTCAATCAGAAAAGGCCAGTCCGCTGTATTATGGATGAAGAAGAAATTCCTTCTCCACTTGGGGACTTTATTGGAAGGGTTTATTAAAAAGCGAGATTGGCCTGAGCGAGCAGCAAGGTAGAAAGAATGTTGTTTATATTTTATTTGGAAACAAAATTGGAAAAAACTTGGATCGGGCTAGGTGTTATAGTATTTACACAAGATAATATACCCCGCCAGAAATTTCATGGAGTTGGGGGTTAGTTGTAAAGGGGAGACTTTGTACAGGTGAGAAATCTCAACATAAAATGGATGGGCTGGGAATCTGAATCCTGCCCTGAGTAGTGCGTCAAAAAGGGTTATATGATTTGGAGAGGGTTTCATGGGATCTAGGTGTAGAATGTCTTGTAGGATCAGTTCGGCGGTGCGAGGAAGGTTCAGGGTTTGTTTGAATTCATCAAGTTTCTCCGGGTTGAGGAGTAGCCAATAATTGTCTTTGATTTCTTTCGTTGTAAGGGTTGAAGGAGGTAGGTCGGTAGCTTTCATGGCACGAGCTACGGTCACCGGATTTTCTAAGAAGTGTTCACAGGGTGGTGGTTTTGTAGGTTTAACTATAGGAATGCCCTCTGGTATGCTGATAAGGGCTAGAGGGATGGGGGAAGAATTTTCAAAAATGTTCTCTAGAGAAGTCTGGGCTTCCATATGAACCCTAGTTGGGGCCTCTATTTCTGACCAATCGACGTCGCCCTCTGGCTCATCATGAAGGCTGGAGGGGAAGGGGGGCTGTTTTCGCCTCCTAGTAAAAATGTAAGGCTTCATAATGGGGTTTGAGTCGGGAGAAAGGCTAGAACTTTGAGAATTGGGGTTGGAGGATGTTAATTCCATCATAAATCAAACAATACAAAGGGAGGGGGATAACACAAGATTACAGCAACTCAGCAGATGCAATATTTGTGTAAGCAGTATGACTAAATTATTAAAAAGAGAAGGGGATCTGGGGACTTACATATTTTCAGAGTTGTGGAGGTCGGTGAGGAACAGTGTGCTGTTGACAAATTTTCGAAGACCTGCTGGTTGACAAGTTTTTGTTGCAGAGCGAAAATGGTGATTGCTTGCTTGAAATTTATGAAAAGTAACAAGTGGGGAAGACGAAGTGGTTTTTGTATGGGGGCTAGTGAGAAAGCTGATGGGACAGATTGGAGCGGAAGTTGGTAAGGTTTCTTTTGGAATGTTTTGGGCCCACTAGGTTTATTATACTACGAGAAAAGGGAGGGGTGCACGTGCCCGATAAGATGTCAGGCTGCATTTAATGAAACTTAAAAAGGGATGGGATGGAGAAAGGCGTGTTTTGACTTTTAAGGCTGTTTATGATTGCATTTTTGAAATTATTGAGTCTGAATATGATTTCAGGTCGGCGGATAAAAGTTGTGTGGTTTCAGGTCGTCATATATACAGTTTGGGGACTTGGTCTAGGGACTTTTAGGTCGTCCCTCGTGAGGTGATCATGCTATCTCAAAAGAAGCGAGCTCAGTGAGCTGCATTTTTGCAGGTCGCAAGTATACTTGGTAATTTACAGTGGGATGTTTGGTATTATAGCTCGATTTGCCAAGCTGTGTGATTTCGAAATACGGTTTGGTAAGGTGGAATAAGGATTTGTTTATGTGTTTATGTTTTATTTGTTGTTGTGCTCTTTTGATCCTGTTTTACATGTCCTACCTGATTTCGTACCTTAATCAGCTAGAACATGGGGGACTTACTTGAATTAAGAAATGAAACAAAGCTTAAATGAAATTGCTAACAATCCAAAGGAGTATTTGGATTCTTCTTAGGCTTACAAACCCAAGGCCAAGCATGAAAGTAAATCTAAAACTAGGAAAAGAAATTACATCAAAGCTTGAAATTGAATCTAAAACCTAAGAGAGAGAAATTAGATCTTAAAAACTAGAGAGAGGATTTTTAATCCCCAAACCCATACTTGGGTTAGGAAAAAATGAGAGGTGTTTTACAAAATGAGAGTTGTAGTCTATTTGTACTAATTTTAATTGTGTTTAAATGGGCCAAATTAGCCAAAAAGGCTTGAAATTCCCGGGTTTGACCCAGGTTTGACCCAGTGGCACGAGGCGCGGTGAGACGCGGCGAGTGGGCGCGAGCGCGCGCGAGGCATGGCGCGAGAGGGCGCGAGTGCGGGCGAAGCTTAGCACGGCATCCTGGGCGATCCTCGGCGCCGCTTGGCGCTGCATGGCGAGAGGGCGCGAGGCGTGGCGAGTGGGCGCGAGGCTAGGCCAGCATTCCAGAATGTTTGGGCATTTTTTAACCTCTCTTGGTCTGAATTTTGGTCCTCAATGCCTTAGCCTATAAATAGAAATTTGAACATAAAAACCCAAGAATTTCACCAAACCTCAAGGTAATTGAACCAATTAACCCATTAAAATATAAAATTAACAAGTCAAGTGAAAAACAACAAAACAAGAAAAACCACATAAAAACTTAATAAAATTCTATTAAAAACTACTAATATCAACATAAAACTCTAACTAAAAATACTAGGAAAAACACAACAATTACATGCAAAACAACTAGCTGATACGGACTAAAATATCTATAAGTAATATTGTTTGATAAATGAGTGTATATGTGGTAAGCGACCTCATTTCCTGGAAAGGGTGTTCTTCTGGGAAGTGAGCGAGCTGGATGGTTTCTTTGGAGAAGTGGGCGAGTTGATTTGTGGAGTAGCGACCTGGAGTATGAGGATGAGTTCTCATATAGGGTCGCGACCTCTTATGTCTTGTGTAGTGTTTGAGCTCGGTTATGGGCTTTGTAAATATCAAGCCTGTGGGCTTAATATGAATGGTTTATGGAGTTCTGGCGGATTATACGAAAGGAATAACAGACCCAGGCCTATTACGGTAAGAGATTTATTATGTATGGGAACTTAACATACAGAAGGAATCCCAATTCTGAGTCGGTTGTAGAGTTGTAGTATTTGTGGAATTGTGATGGGAGAAGGAAACCCTTGACTTGGGGAATACTTCTCTTGTCTCTATAAAAGGAGGTGCATACCTCTCTTTATTTTTAAAAAAGTTGATCTTGATTTATCGTATTATTGGGTTTTTATAGTAGTGTGAGTGTTTTGAGTTGTGACTTGCTTTTGACCTAAGCATCGGAGGACCTTAACGGGTTCAAAATCCGACCCGTCTGAGGTGCTGTTTTGCAGGATCAGCAAGGTCGCTAGGAGGTTCTTTGAGGGCTTGGCAGGTCGCTGTGACGTGTTTAGAATATATTTCAGGTCGCTAATCTCATATTCGAGGTTAGTACCCCATATTTTTGGTAACCAATTGATTTGGATTTATCACATTTGTAGATTAATCTTTGTAATTTTAATGTCCAATTGTTCGTATTAATTAGTAGATAGTGATGTCGGAATAGCAGGAAGGGGGCTATAAACCGCCTCTTTCCGTCGACCTCTCATTTTGGCCATGGGTTCATCAGAAGCTTACAAGTTGTATACTATATGAAAGCGCTTTTCATGGGAAATTTATTCATAAACTCATATTTTGGTTTGGGTAAGTGATTGCGACTGTGTGATGCGCATGTGATGCAGGTACTGGTCTACTACCGTGAGTGTGTATGTGTATTTCTCAATGTGTTTTTTTTTTTTTTTTTTAGGTGGCTACTTCTAGTAGGTGGTGTAAGAGAGGTTAGTGGTCGTCGAGAGAGGAAACAGAAGTGTAGAAGGTAATATAAAGTTTTGGGATGAAAAATAAAATGGGTTAGAAGTTCATGGGTGGGCTTTTGAGAATTGGATAGAGTTCTAAAAACTTTAATTTGACCCTCCAAGTTTCAATTTAGTCCCCCACAAATAAGTTTTTGGTTTGTTACAATTTAACCCTAAATCAGCTCTTGAAAAATCTTAGATTGGCCTCATTTACTATTGTAAGTTCTTTAAATTCATTATTGAACCCAAATACTTTATTATATTTCCAAAAGCGTATAACGTTCTCCTTTTTTCACTACCCAAAGTGGATTGAACGACCTCCAAATGACTTCAAATTGAACTGTAACTTTATTGCGACATTCTCATATAATGTCGTTGTTGTTGTTAAAGGTATCATTCCTTCATATTTATTTTATTATTTTTTTGATAATAACATGTTATATTCACTAAAATAGAACTTTTCTTTTTATGCTAAAGTTTGTTTTAAAAATTCCAGGAATTATTTTAAACTAGAAAGAAGAAAGAATATGAACTATTTTTCAAAACTAAAAGTTGTTTGAATAGTCAGAAAATTATTTAAAACATATTTGTAGATAATTAAATCTAAAAATAAATAAAAATCAAGTATTTACAAAGAGTTTTTCCATATTTTTTTAAAGCTTTCAAGTTTTATATTTTATACATATGTTTTTACAAATTCTGAATTAGTTTCAGATTTCTAATGTTTTATATTCTTTTATAAAGTTTTTTCATATCTATTTTTAATAATTTAATTTATTTAAAATAATCTTGAATTTAAAAATAGTGTTAAATTATTTCCATTTTTTATTCAAGAAAGTGGTTGAACATGGCAAAATAATAAAAGAAAAATATAAGAAAAGCCTTAGAAAAAGGAGTTGAATTATCGTGTCTAGTTACTAAAGAATATAATATGTAATTATTGTTAATATTAATTTGATAGTATATTATGTAATTAATGGAAATTTTAATAATTAGAATAAATCTAACGCAATATTTCTATAAAAATATTGTTTTTAAAAATAAATACATATTTTATAAATCCAAACATTTATACCTTTAGTATCACACATATATGAGTGCATCCAAATATATATTTTATAAATCCAAACACTTTTTTTACTAGAATGAAACAAACATGAAAAATATAGACTATCCCACATAATATATATTATGTTGGATGGAAAAGAAATATCATTATTTGAATAAAACAAAAATCCAAATATTTCGATCACTTTAGGGGGATGCTCAATGAATATTATTATTACTTTGAATAACTCATTAACTCATACGAGACAATTTCATTTTTAGAATTTGTATTATTATGTTGTATGTATATTTAATTATTTTTTAACATGGTATGTGTTGTTTTATTTTTTTTCTTTCACTTATTTAGTAAATAAACTCCTACTTCTCCAATTAGAGGATTATATAAATTATATTAATATATTGAGTGTTTATAATTAATATACATTTTTGTTATTAGTCGAATAAGTATTTATAAAATATAATCATAAAAGTTCAATTTGGTACACAATACTATAATATTGATTCATATTAACATTTTAATGAATTCAATAAATAATTACTATGTTTGTACTTTTATTTAATTATATTATTCTATTTTTTTTTTAACATTTCATGTCTTATTCCCAAATCTCTGAAAAGAAATAATATGCAAATTATATTTTTGAAAATCAATTAGTTTTTATCACTACAAGAAATTTGGTATTCGATGACAATGCGTTTCGTCATTAAAAGTCTATTTTTTCGTCACTGAAGAAAAACGGTGACGAAAATTGAGCATCACAGTGGTTGTCATGGTATGACTGTCACCATAGGTGAAAGTGACAATTTTTTCAAGCGCGTCACTAAATGTTCGGTTTTGATGACGCTGATATAAATTGTCATCATAGATGATTCTATTCAGTGACGCTGAATTCGTCACGTAAGTGATTGAAAAATTATCATCAAAAGATCGGTTTTGTCACCGTATGTTAACATTTTCAATGACGAACACTTAATTTGTCATCAAAATATTTGACTTTCCGTGACAAACATAACTACGGTGATAATTTTTATTGAGTTATTATGACGCTCATATTGTCATAATATGTATTAAACAATTTCAAAATATAATGTAATTCGTCACGATAGATCTGTTTTATAGTGACGCAATATTGACCGTCACTGAACATCTATACTTACAATGACAAACCATTGTGTCACCATTTACTATTAAAGGTGATGAAATATTCTGTCACGAAAACATTACCAATATATGACTAATATTATAATCATCACAAAAGATATATGTTCGATGATGATCTAAGAGGCACATATGGTGATGAAATCCATTGTCATTAGATGAGTTTATATGGTGACAAGCCAATCATCACAAATGAGTTATTTTAAGTGACAAGATTATAATCATTATATGACGGTACAAGTTGTAATATTAACCCCCACAAAAAGCGCCATTTTAAAAAAATAAATAATAATTTGTTCTTTTTACATTTATAATTTATTATAACATTCATAAATAGCCTTCAAATTTACAAATATTCTAAGATGCAAATTTACAAATCATAAGATGTTCTAAGCAATAGAAGGCAAAAATATTTTCTAACATATATCTATTCTACACGGAAATGTACAATGTCATAAATAAACTTATTCCCTAAACTAAAGGCAAAAAAAACTAGATTCTTTGTTCAAATGTGGTTGAGAACATAGTCGAGAATGCAAATGACGCCCAAATTCACCTTCTTTTCCATCATTCTGCATGCATGAACCTGAAATAATTTAAACAAATCACATTAAGAATTTAAATGTTTTATAGCCAAATATAATCACTATATAAAACTAATAATTACTACACAACAGTCACACCTTTATATTCCGGAGAAAGAAAAGAACTTCGGAACCCTTTAAAGAGCTGAACCAATTACTTTTATGTAAATTAGTTTATGCGCTCGCTACACTTTGCATAATTTATGAAATAATCTCAGCAAATAATAAATCACAATCACATCCTAAACTTATCTACATTAATATAAATAAAAAAAATCAAAAATCTAATTTGTACGAATCGGAGAGCACAAACAAAGCAGATACGGTAAAGGCCTTTATACTTGTATCAGTTTTGAGGAACAAAAATAAAGAGAGAAAAAAACACACAACTATATATATATATATATATATATATCAATGAACAGTCAAAGACAAGTCAAAAGCTGCATTAATCTAAATTTGTTCACATGAAACCTCATTTGCAATTCAAATGCAAAACACCATACAAGCAGTTAAGATGCAAGTACACCATACACACATTTAATGAGTCACCATTCGTTCTAAATAACTTATACAAGTCTTCATGCTGTCACATGTCAAAATAAAAAACTATTGAGAGAAACAACAAAAAACCATCAAAAGACAATTGCATCAGAAGACATATGCAATAGAAGAATTCACCTGTTGTGGTTGTGGGGGACACGTCTGCATCCCATAAACAGAACCTGAAGATTGAGGCATGCCCGGAACTGGTGCCAAAAATAGCGACTAACCCGGAAGAGGTGGCCTGTTTTGCGCCGAGCCTGAAAAAGGTGGAGCTTGTTGCCCCATGGAAGATGGTGCACCAGCAGGCAGACTACCAAAACTAGTCTGCATTTGTGGAGGCTGAGAGGACGTACCAGATGACAACATTGTAGGAGGTTGCGGAGGTCCAACCGACGGCCTCGGCATGCTAGCCATGGCAGGAGGAAATCGTGGTCTCGGCATGCTAGCCGGGTTTTCTTGCTTTGTTTTTTCAGAGGGATAAAATCAATTTAATCATAAACAAGCCCATACACGGAATCCTTTAATGCCTTAAATGTAAAGAATCAATATCCAAAAACTATGAAATAAACACAACAATCAAGGATTGAGAGAATATCCAAAAAAACAAATTGTTCAAACAATTTATTCCTTTCACACCAAATTCTCGTTTCTAGAAATTTAGGCATATGATTTCACATACAATCAGCAAACAGCAGACACAATGTATGACTTCAATATCCTATTTAAATACTCAAACCCCACAACACATCAAACAACAACTAGTATACAATCAGAAAACTAATTCCAATAAACAGTAAATAAATTACCAAGGCGGCTTCGAGCCTTCTCTCGCGGATGGCGATCTGGACCCACGCTTTCGTCTCGTCCAACGGTGCTCTCATCTTTGCGATTGCGTTGGTTGCCGGAAAAAAAGGATGGGGCCTTTTTGGAGTTAGAGCCCGTCTTCGTTGTTGTTGAGCACCTGGAACGAAGCATCACGTCCACCATATCTACCGCTGCGGGTCGTCGCCGCACGCTATCGCCGATTAATCAAAGGCGTGTCGGCCGATTCAGAAATTGGGGAAGAAGAAATGGAGACGGTCTACGATTAGGGCTGCCGAATTGTTAGTTATAATTCTCAAAACTTATAGAAATTATAGACTAACCCCAACAGGTTATAACTCTTTTCAATTTAGACCACAGTCTAATTTCAAAATGTTATATATTATATTATTTTAATAATATCTATGATTTTCATTATTTTTTTAATTTATTGAATAATCATTTTTAATTAAAATATGACATTTTTTAAAATGACTTAATAATATTTTTTATAATATAATATGATATATTTTTAATCCTACTATAATTCTTTTTTTAGATTTAATTATATTATTATACAAAGTTTCTAATTTATTGATTTTTTAATCTTTATTATATTTGATTTTTAATTATTCATAACTAAAACATAACTTTTGATGTTCTTTTAAGTAACTTTATAGTTTTATTTTTTTATTATTTTTTAATATTATAATTTTTCATTTATTAAATATTTTTTTATAATTTATTTATACAATTTTATAATTATTTTAACTAGTTTTACATTTTAATTATTTTATTTTTTAGGTAAAGGTTAGTTTTGTGATTATAAATTTATAGTAATATAAATAAATCTCAACAAAGTAATATAAATAAATTTGAACAAATGGGGTACAATCATAGTAAAATTGTAGTTTCTTTTATTTTTATTTTTACTATTAATGGATGGATGAGACTTGATTAAAAACAAATCCAATTACACGAATAGAGATGCATGTGTATAGATTGGTACAAGAGTTGTCTTCCCGTAAAATTCTCCTAATATTATTTTTATTTTATGATTACTTTGTAAAGTGTTTAAACTCTTATATTTCATTATTTTTCATAGTGTTCGTATGTATAAAAAATAAATTATGGATTTTATATTAAGTTCCTAAATTATACATTTAATTATTATAGTGCATAATTATTTATTAATATATATATATATAAGTTTAGAGAACTAGAAATAGAAAACTTCTACCTGGTTAGTTAATTTATATTATTTTATTTTAATTTTTAATATTTATTTATGAATTATTTTTAATTAATTTCATTATAAGTTTCAATAGTTAATTAAATTTATTTTATGAATTTTAAATTTCATTTTATAAAGTTTTTTATTTCTTAACTTCATTTTTTAGATTTATTAAATAATAATTTAGACTTTAATTATATGTTCTTTTATACATTATTTATATGATTCTATAGTGTGTGTTTTTATATGAATTTAAAGTGTTTTTTTTTTTTTCAGTTTTTAAGTTCTATTAAATAACTCTTTAGAATTTATTTATAGTTTTTTTGATTTGTTTTACCAATTTAATATTTTTCAAATTTATTTATATGATTTATATATTTTTATGATTTTTTTTGTTACTAAAAATATTGATGTGACATTTTTAAAATACTAATTATTCAATTGTAGTTATTATCAAAGGACAAAATAAAAAAATCTAAAAGAAAATATTTATATAATTAAGATTATTTGTGTCGATGAACACCTAACAATTCATTAGGGGATACTTGTCCGTAGACAATTACAATGGGTTACTTTTCATAAAATTATCTTAATTATAATGCATATATTGATGGGGTCTCCTACATAAGATAAAATAATAAATCTCAAACTAAGTAGATCATGCATCAGCTCACCTCATTAATGTATTTTACTTAAACCATTAAGTTATGAGTTCGACTATCTTGTAATATGTTTAATACACGTGACGTGAACAAGTAAAATAAATAAATAAATAAATAAATAAATAATAATAATAATAATTATTATTATTATTATAATAAAGAGAGATTTTATTTATGAGACATAAAGTTCGATCCCTTCTCATATCAGTTTTACATTTTTTTATTTTCAGTTATTAAGTTTCATATTTTTCAAAACTTAGAATATTCAAAAAGAAAATTTATAATATTTCACTTATTTTATAATTATCATACTACAGTATATTGTGCAATATTTTTTTTATTTTTATTTTTATCGACATAAATTTTCGATTGATTTATTCCGTTGAGAAAATTACTAAATTTTTTATGTGTGTTATGTATAAGATTTATCTATTGCAGAATTTTAGCATAGTACACCTTCTAATGTATTAGTTATAATATTTTTCTCCAACTTTTAGATTTGGGGTTCAAGTCCCCTTGTATATATGTTATTCTTGCTTTTTTTTTTTTTCCAAATATATTTTTTTCACTTTATTACCAAGAAAAAAAAATTCCAAATAAGAACTTTTAGTTGTTTAGCATAACAAAGCTGCTTTTTTTCCCACTATATGAAAACAACAAAAAATCTGAGTCTTTTTAGCATAATAAAATCGGAGTGACGTTCTATTCTTTTTAAATTGATGTGGTATTTTAAAAATAAGAATTATTGTCAAAGTAAAAATATAGACAATACATTTTTTTTTATTTTTTGAAGAATTTCGACAATATGTATTATTGAACGAGTGACAATCTATTTAAACATTTCTTTAGGCAGATACACATAAAATATGAAGCAAACTAGGTGGTTTGATGAGATCACTTGAGTACTATAAAGTAACAAGCATAAAATAATGATAAGCAAATTAAGTGAATTATGTGTTACCTCATTTCATTAAAATCTCTTATTCAGACCATTAAATCTCAAGTTTGACATTCTTGTACAATATTTCGAATTATATTTTCTAGATAGGACACAAATAATAATAATAATAATAATTATTATTATTATTATTATTATTATTAGTAGTAGTAGTAGTAGTAGTAGTAGTAGTAGTAGTAGTAGTAGTAGTAGTAGTAATAAATTCTAAAATTACTACTACTACTACAAAATATATAAAAAATAGAGAGTTTATAATTATTTTAAAATATTTATTGAATAAATTTGAAGATTAAAAAGTCATAAAAAAAATGAAAACTATAAAATAAATGTGAAAATCTTATTATATTAGTGACAGAATATTAAAAACTATAAATTATTATTAAAATAACATAAAAACATAATTATTATAGGACACGGACACGGACACGCTTATTTTTAAAGATATAGGACACGACACGGCTCACACACGTTTATAATATAAATAATTATTAATATATTTTATTTCTACAAATATTAAATTGTAATGATTTTTATTTTCAATTAATCATCTAAAATAATTACAAACTCATTCACAATAATTGATAAAATC
>BMAC01000262.1:598952-617883 GCA_014905375.1 Phtheirospermum japonicum | reverse complement strand
GGAGGCGTGTCAGGCGCGTGTCCGCGTCCGCGGAGTGTCTGACTCACCCTCGGGGTCAAAAATGGAGTGTGTGTGCATCATAACTCTTACCCAAGGAGCATCTCCAATGCAATAGTGTTAATTGAACCTATGTGGCAAATGACATTGACATTTTATAAAAAAAAGTTCTCAAATGCATCAATGTTAATGTTATATATGTGATAATTTATTTTATTTATTTTTAGAAAAAAATAAAGAGAGAGAAATAACATGATTGGATGATATATTTAAAATTAATTGTAGACATTGTCAAGAGCAATGTCTAGAATTTAACATTGCTCTTGACTATGTCAAGCATTTAATGTGCCACATAATCATTTTAATGTGCCACATAATTATTTTATGCCATGTGTCAATTTATTCACTTTCAACATTGTTGCATTGGAAATACTCTTATATAAATCAAAACTAATACATAATCTTTACACAAATATATAAAAAAAACTTTAAATAACTATTTTAAAATTATAATACGCAAAAAAAAAATTATAAAGTTATAATATATACTAAACAAAACTCAAAACTTGAATTCATAAAGAATATATAAAATAATATTTTTTAATTTTATATAATTATTTAATAAAATTGAAACAAAATAACAATATAATTCATTTGAATTTTATAAGTTACGTTAAATAAATTTATTAATGAATAATTAATATATTTAAAAATAAAAAACATGACTTATACTTTATTTAAATATTATAAACTAAATCTCAAAATAATTTTAAACTATATAAAAAAATAAATTGTGATTAACTTTGAAATAATTATGATATATTATACTTATGTGATTTTATTCTAGAATATTATTGATTTTAATAAAACTTTTTTCATTTTTTTAATTTATCAATTACTTAATATGGAAAAATAAATAAAATAAATAAATAAATAAATATTCTATAATACTATTATTCTATAAAATATAATAATGTGTTATTAACTACTAAATAAACAAAGAGGAAAAAGTATTAAAAAAACGAGATGTGGAGTCACAAAATTAATTGAGGACTTGTGTAACAAATTATAAAATATTATAATACAATACTAATTATAGCTCAAAAATTAAAATAAGGCAAATTATCAATAAACTATTGTTTAAATTTAATACTAAATAATTATTAAAAGTAAAAAAAAAAAAATTAAAGTATTATAGATTAATAATATAAGTCTTTAAAAATTATAAACTAAGTTATATGAATGTAAAGATAAATACTTAATTATGAGTAATTCCTTAATAAGTTAAAAATATTTACATAATTATTTAATAAGCTTTTATTTTATAAGATATATAGAGTAATAATATAAGGTAAAAAAATCATTAAGCAAGTTAAATAAATATAAAAGCAATTATTTAGTTGGGCATACTTATTTTAAAACGAAAATCTATACATAAATATTATAAAATATTATAAAATAAATCTCAAAATACTTTAAAATTATATAAAAATCTAATTAAGTGTTATTAGTTTCAAAATTACTGTAAATTTTCATATTTTACTTATGTGATTTTACAATTACTTATATATATATTGTTTTATATTTTAAATAATTATTTAGAAGTTTTGAATATATTTTCCACTAATTTTATAAAATTCATATTTATTTTATATTCCTGGTATTTTGTATGATTTTTAAATCCTAAAAAATATTGAATAAGTATTTATACTTTAACTATAAATTTAAATATTTTATTTATCTTAATTTTATATATTCCCAATAGTATTTTTAGTAATTTTTTTTGTTTTATGATTTTTAATTTCTATTTTAAATAATTAATTAGAATTTATTTATATTTATTTAAAATAATTTTTAATTTTTAATTTTATTTATATGTTTTACTATAAGTTATTTGTGAGAAATTCAATGAATTCTACTTTTGAGTTTCAAATAATATAAATACAATACATGAATTTATAATATAAAAGAGTTTTAATATATTCTTAACCATTACTAATGTAATTTAAACATTCAAATATATATAATTTGGCAAATGGATACCCCCACATTATGCATGAACACATATTGTGTTCAATAGTGGGCAATTGGTATAATATGTTATAATGATAATTTTTTCTAAATAGCTATTTAAGACAAAAAAATCAAAATATAAGATGTTATATAATAATATTAAATAAATCTCAAGACTAAAACCAGAAAATATATAATAAACTATTATTTAATTTATATAATAATTTAATATTTTACAAAATGAAAATCAAAAATATTGTAGAATATAATATAAGTCTTTAAAAAAATATAAAGAATTTAAATACATATAGAAAAATAAATATTTAATCATGAATAATTCCTTAGTATAATTAAAAAATTAAAAAAAATTATTATTTAACTTACTAATATTATGTAATTTTATAATATTATTTTTTATTTTATATATTTTTAATAATTATATAAAAGTTTAAATATTCTGTCATTAATTTTAAAAAACTTTCAGATTTATTTTATATGCTTTTTTTTGGTGACTTCTTAATTTTCAAATTTATTGAATATGTATTTATAAAATAATTAAAAACTTTATTGTATAATAATAATAATAATAATAATAATAATATTATTATTATTATTATTATTATTATTATTATTATTATTATTATTATTATTATTATTATTACTACTACTACTACTACTACTACTACTACTACTATATAGAAAATGTGAACTTTGGTTTGTATCAATTGGTACCCCTAATTTTTAAATTAAATAATATTATTATAATTTTATATTTTCCAAATTATCTTTACCTAATAAATCATTGTAGATACCTTTGATGCACTATTAATTCAAACTAAAATTCCACGTAAGTATTTTTAAATAAAAAATATTTTTAAAAAACCTAAAAAATATTAAGAATAATAAAATTAGTTAAAATAAATATAAGTAATTATAAGTAAAATATAAATAATTATTTTATGAATCTAAAAAATAAGAAAAACTACAAATTACAAATATTATATAATAAGAATTTTAAATCATAAAAATTAAATAAAAAAACCACAAGAAAAATATTATTAATAAAAAGTGAGGTATAAAGTGTGATTAACTTTTAAATAATTATTAAGAAAATATGAATAAGAAAAAAATTAATATTAAAAACTAGCAAATTAAAATAAAAGTTTTAAACAAAAGAGGTTTTGGGTCACATAATTGATTGAGAACTTTGGTAAAAATAATTATTTAATCTTCAGATTTATTATAAATACTTATATAATCTTCAAATTTATTAATTAACTATTATATATTAATTATAAGTTTATATATTTTATTTTTAAATTTATACATTTTCAATTGTATCTGCAAATATCTTGAAATTAAACAAAACTACAATTTAGTTATAGCTAAATTTTAAATACTTATTTTAAACAAAATAAAAAATAAATATTGAAAATTATTATATAAATCACTAATTATTAGTATGAATTAAATTATTAGATATATGAAAACTAATTCTATAAAGTTATTTATATATTTTAGACTTAAAATGAGAAAATAAACAATCAAAAAAATTAAAATCAGTATGATTAGATTTAATTAAAATTAAATTCTAATTAATTTTTTCCTAAATCTAGAAAATGCTAGAATATTAAAAATATTAAAAAAATAAAAAATCAAAGAAAAAAAAGATCATTAGTTAAGTGATGTATATAACATAATCTAGATATAGCTTTGAGTGATGTTTATATATTTTATTGTATATATTTATTTCTTATATTTATTTAATAATTTCCTAGAATTTCATTTAGAATTTATTATTTAATTTATCTTCTTCTATGAATTTCTTATTTAATTTATAATACTATTGATTTTTATTTGGTTATAAAATGTTAGAATATAATATCAGATAAATCTCAAAACTTAAAATCATAAAAATTGTATAATAAACTATTGTTTAAAGTGCATTAAAATTTCCGAAACACAAAAAAAGAAAAAGAAATAGTATTTTTAAATACTTTAAAATAAAATAGATAAAATATAAGAACTTATAATTAAATTATAAGTATTTTTAATAACTATGAAAAACTTAAAAACAGATCAACAAATAAATAATAGAATAAAGATAAAGAAAAAATTCATAAAATAAGTTAAACTAACTATAAATAGTTAAATTCTAGAAAACTATTAAATAAATAAGAAAATAAAAAATTGAGAAAAATATAAAATCAAAGGAAACCAATAAAATCAATTGAAAAAATATAAAAAAAATATATAAAAATTAAATCTGAAATATAATATAAAATATAAAGTAAATCTGAAAAATATAGATCTAAAATTTTTTAATATCTTTAAATAAATATAAATAACTAGTTAATAGATCTAAACACAATAAAGCAAAATCAAAACATAAACATTGTCAAATGATATAAAATAAAATTAGTATTTTTAATAAATCCATCTAAGCATAATATTAAATTTTATTGCTTAAACAGTTTGGTTCATACCTTGTTAGAAATTGGCGCTTTACATTGTGGGTTCAAATCTCATTGTTTTTGTTTTGCGATGTTACTTTTTTTTCAATTAGGTGGTGGGGCGGTATTTATTTAGAAGAACGTTGAAATTTATATATTAAATTATTTCCTTTTTATAATCTTCTTCACTGTCATATAATCTTTGGAAAATTTTGTAGAAATTTCTAATCAATATTTTATAAAATTTCCTACTTTAAGTGATCTGCTTATTAATACTGATTTAATTGATTTTATCAAATACAAATTATTCATCTAGATTGGGAATGTTTTTTTTAAAAGACTAATGATTCAGGTAGCTCGTAAAACTCCACTTGACATCTCAATTCAATCATATATCATGGATAAAAAATTATAATCAGAAATCAAAACCAAAGTTCATATGTCGAATCCTTTTTGGGTGACATTTAAGAATGAAAAAAAATGATATGGATAACATGGAAGTGTTTTTGAAAATAACATATAAGGTAAGAAAAAAAAATTTAGTATGGGTAGTATGAGTAAAAACCAGTGTTCTAAGACGCGTATCTCTCAACACGTTGTATTTGATCCCAACACGTTGTATTTGATCCCAACATCGCCTAGCGTAATATCGTTGTTTATTACGTGAGTTATTTGTACACATTATTATAATAAGAAAATTATTATATAGTATACTTTTTGAGTTATTTTAATATAAAAATAATTATTTTTTTCCTCAAAAATATAACTGAATATATAATCTCAACAAATAAATTATAAGTTCCAACGAATATCAAACAAAAATTACAATTCATAAAATATAATAAAACAACAACAAATAGTATAGAACTCTCTAATAGTATATAATAAATATTTAGAAACAAGTAGTCAAATTGATTAGGACCATTGATCAAATAATAGAAAATTAAAAAATGGTATGTAAAAACCACTGATACGACACTATTTATATAGAAACACCAGTTAATTACATAGTATAAAAAAATTGGTGCTATAATTATTTAAATACAAATTGATGTCAAATAATTACTTAAACACAATTTTTTTCTGATCAGTTAGTTTTATGGTATCTAACAAACGAAAAAGAAAAAAAAAACATTAGGAAAAAGGGATAAAAAGGACAAAAAAAAATAAAATAAATAAAAACAGAAGAATAAAAAACGTTAGGAAAAAGGGATAAAAAGGAAAAAAAATAAAAAAGAAAAACGGTAGAAGGAGGTTTGGAAAAGAAGAAAACAAAAAAATAAAAACGCAACAAAGACAGAGATAGAAAAAGCAGACAGAGACAGAAAATCACATGCGTACACTTAATTAGTAATATAGGGTGGATTATATATAACATTTTATGTTTTGCTTTTTATATATTATTTATTTAATTTTTGCTTATTATAATTTATTAAATAGTTATTTAGAGTATTTTAATATATTTATGAAAAGATTATGTGGTAGTTTTGATTTATATAAGATTAAGAGTAATTGTGATCAGACAAGCGTACAATTATATAATATTTGAAAAAATTAACATCAAATAGTAGTTGGTTAAATGATTGATTCATACTTGTTTCTATACATTGTAGTTCAAATCCCATTGGTTTTGTTTTGCGATTTTACTTTTTTTTTATTTATTGACATTGCTTCTATTATATTTAAAAGGTTTGAATGCACAATGTTTTATATTTATAGATAGCCCCAACCACTCAACCACATGGTCCTGATGTTATATTTTAAAACAAAGAATTATACATTCAAAAATAAATTTAATCTTTCTTTTAACTTACATAAGCCATAAATTCATTTTTTAAACTTAATGCAAAATTTAATACTTCCCATTATTATTATTATTATTAATTGTGTAAAATACATAATTTAGTTATTTATTTTAATTAATATACTTCTTTAACGTTAAATTTTACTATTTTTATATTATTGATTACTTCAAATATTATACGATATATAGTATAATATTAATTAACATTACTTTTAGAGAAATTAATGAGAAAAATAATGCTTTTAATAACACAAAAATGCAGTGATACCAAAAATTATCTCTAATTATTAGCAATTTGTTATCGGAAGAGTCTCCTAAATGTGGTATGAAATTGTAACAAAAATAAAATTACTATGACAAATTCATACTTGATGTCACCAAAGAACTCTTTCGTGTCAAGATAATATCGTCACCATTTTTCTAGAACTTATGACAAATTATGGCGTTGTCATGAAAAGAAACTTATTGTGACACCAAATATCGTCACCATTCTTCAAGGAGATATTAGTGACAAAAATGATTCTGTCACAACTACAAACTTATCGTGACACCCAAATCTCGTCACACTTTATTATATGTTTGTCATAAAAAGGGTTTCCTGAACCATTATTTTTTTGTCTTCGCAATATAGTGACAAACTACATTTAAACGTCATCAAATATAAGTATTCGTGACGAAATCGGTGAACAACTGTGACAACATAAAATGCTGTCATAGAAGGGTGTTATTCAATGACAAAATTAAAAATTGTCACTAATAATTAACATATTATGACGATTTTTTATGCGTGGAAAAGAAAATCGTCACTAAACATTAGATTTCTTGTAGTGTATCCTTCATTTCATCATAAAACTATATTTTTATATAGTTTGTATTTTGGTTGTCCTTATGTTTAATTTTTTTTATCATATTTATTTTATGCATTACTATTAATAATTATTTTTTTAATATACATTCTGTGCATCCCACAAGAGGATTTTTAGTAATATAAATAATAATAATAATAATAATAATTATTATTATTATTATTATTATTATTATTATTACTTGATTGAACAATTAATGTTATGTATTTATACCGTAATACAAAAAATAAAAATAATATTTTGTGGGTTGATTGAGATTTTTTGGGCAAATAAAAAATCTTACTAGATACCAATAAAATGAAATTTCTTTACTTAGTAGTAAAATACTCACACTTGATGACAGTATGAAACTTGGGTAAAAAAAAACTTCCAGTGGTCGATCTCTAGGAAGTCGATATCGACAGCAGCTAGACAATCATAGGCGAGAATGACGATGGTGGTGGGTTAATAAACTATAAGAATTATTTTTTTAGAGTTTAAATAACTAATTTATGTACTAGAATAATAATTGGATTACAAAAACTGGTTGACTCATTATTTAACATTTAAATAATAATAATTATTAAAATTAAAATTTATAATATTAAAGATATAATAAACTATTTTATATTATTAAGATTATTTGAAATTAAATTAAATATTTATTAAATAACAACTTATTAGGGTATCAACGATCAGTGTGTACATGAGGTATTATTAAATAATTAATACATTTTTAATTCAAAATTGATAAAATAACATATTTTAAAAAATTATTGAAAATATGGGTAGGGGCGCCACTCCCAAGCGCGTCCCGCCCGTTTATTTATTTAAAAAAGTAAAAAATATCGGGATACCACTAGGAAGGGCGTCCTAGACCTTGTTGTCCAAAAAAGGTCATTTGGGGGCTCAATTGGAAAAAAAAATTTTTTGGGGGGGAGAGACACTGGGAAGGGCGTCCCGGGGGTTTTTTGCTAAAAAAAAAATAAAGGTGACGGGGCGGGATGCCACTCCCAAGGGCGTCCCGGGCTTTTTATGCAAAAAACAAAATTTGGCCGGTTGCCCTAACCCTAACCCTAACCCTAACACACATATTATTTATTTATTTATATTATTTATTTTTTAGGTTTTTGTTTTTATAATTTATTTAAAATTTTTATTAGGTAAAATAAATAAACATAACATAATAATGTCTTAAAATTAAAAGAAGTTTTATTTCAAAATTAAAAATACAATAAAATTAAAATACAACAAGAAATAAGATTAAAATAATAATTACAGTAATTTGATATTACATATATGATCACATTCGTAATGGCGGATTTCCAATGAGATTGTGGTATTGACAAATGCAATATAAATAATTTTTATTGAATACCCAGTTCATCGAATCGAATAAAGGTTCTCCATGTTTTAGATATGTTGCAGTAAACTCAACATCGCCTGCCACGTCGTTCCAAAACCGTACTAGCCATTCTGGCGCTTGCACTTTGTTGGTCTCATGATCCCAAGTGAAATGCTCATTTCCCAACGTCATATGAAAATGCCTGTATCGTTTTTCCTGAAATTGAACTTGAGCGGTTATGTCGTCCATTGTGAAGTCTTTCCCGAACGCAACATTGATTTTGTCCAACAAGATCCACGTGATATTATTGCGTAATCCTCTTCTAGGATCGTAGACACCATTGAGCTTACTCTCACGAAGGTCGTCAACAAGCTTAGTATCCATATGGATGCTCCACTCGGTTAAATTTGTATCGTAGAAAAAGAAATCTTATTCGAAATCAAAATATGGTACATTGTTAGACTGATTGGGAACTTATTTTTTCCTTTTGTTATGGGAACACTTAGATAAAGGAGAAAACCAAAGGCGTAAGTGAGTTGTTTTTAAAAAATGTAGTCCCATATTCCAAATTTATAGATGATTTACAATTTCATAAGACAATTGTATTCAATGTGTAGTCTTTATCACAGCTAAATATGAAAACATAATGCTTAAGGTGTAGTCTTCTCACAAAGAAAGTTGAAAATGTATGGAATATTGTCAGGTATTGTCACAACAAAAGTTGAAAACCTATTGATACATGTGTAGTCTTGTCACAACAAGGTTGGATAAACATTAAATAAATAATTTTATTAAATAAAGAAAAAACAAAAGATTACACATTTGATTAAATAAAAAGCTAGAGGACGTGACAAACTCAAACATTACAAATTAAACATAGTACATAGTTGCACACTCAAACCAAGGTCATTCTGATCCTATTTTATTACACATCTGAATCCTAATACATTGAGAATGCATCCATTGAAAGCTGCTTCCATCTTCTTCCATAATGGTGGCACGTTATACAAATAATATCTTTGTGATGCATCATCACCGAATTCCTTTATTTACAAAAAAAGTTAGTAATTGAAATGAAACCAACACAAACCACATAATTAGTTGTAGACAGATGTGTGGACTTTACATAGGATGGAGAGACATTATTATTGATAGTGGTATCAATACAGATCAATCCACATTCTTCATCTAAGAAAATACCATTCTCAGAAAGTATTGTCTTCCACCAACCGTACCTCATCTCCATTTCGTCGATCCTGTCGTAAATTTCTGGAATAGTAGGTGAAATCATGAAACAAATCTGGAGTAGACTTTTTACCTATGGGACTCTCAACATCACATACGCTTTTTTTGCACCTCTTTCAACACTTTCATTCTGAGCGCTGAAAAATTCTAAAATGATTTGTTCCATCTCCATGGTCCATGGGGTGAGTGCAGAATCTTAGTAATTATTGTTTATTTTTAGGACATCTGGATGGTTTTCGTCAAAATTAGCCACTATTAGCTAGTATAGTTTATATTTCTTGGTATGTTTGTCTGTGTGTACATATATTGAGATGCATCTTTGCCAGCTACAATTGTTGTGCCATTGTGTTGTCTTGTCATCTTGTACATTATGTCACAGAACACAAATAAACTTTTGTCCACACACACATCAATGAAATACAGCTTTGCCAACTACAATTGTTGTGCCATTGTGTTGTCTTGTCATCTAGTACATTATGTCACATAACACAAATAAAATTTTGTCCACACACACATCAATGAAATGCAGATTTGCCAGCTACAATTATTGTGCCATTGTGTTGTCTTATCATCCGGTACATTATGTCACAGAACACAAATAAACTTGTGTCCACACACACATCAATGAAATGCAGACTTGCCAACTGGTGAGGCCTAGATAGGCCAGACCCGGATTGGGGTAGATCTGGATCCAGATAGCCAAAGAAGGAGCTCAGGATGGCTTACGCTTGGTGAGGTTTGACCTGGTTTTCATAAAAGCTGAATAGATTAGAGCAAGGCCACCCCAGCCCAGGAGTCGTCCTGAGCTGATAGAGCTCTCCTTTGAGATAAACCTTGAAATATAAAGGCAGGCTTGCCGGCAGAAAGGAGAGCAGGAGTAGGGAAGATTTGGCCTCCTGACCCCCGTCGGGGGGACAAGTGGGACCACTTGTCGGAGTTTGTTGTTTAAACGGCCCTTGATTCGCGGCCTTTGTTTCCGAGATCCCGGAAGGGGTCCCCACTGGGAAAAACTATAAGTATCTCAGCCCCAAGGCTGAGAGAGGTATGTCATTCTTTGTGCATTCCTTTCTTTGCTCACCAGAAACACAATATACGCTTTCTGACTTAAGCATCGGAGAGGTTTCCACCGGAAAACCTCCAGTGGTCCTTTTCTAACGTGTTTGTGTGTGCAGGTCGAGAAAAAGTGCAAGTTCAGGCGTGGTCATATATTTCGGGGTGAAACAATTGGCGCCGTCTGTGGGAAATCTGAGTTAAGGCGTGAGTTTGAATGGCTTCAGACGGGTTGCAACGGAATCTAATGGGGAAACTAGGTGGAAACCCTAGTTCCACCATGCCGTGGGGCATGCCGCGGTCGGCAGAGCCATCAACGACAAGGCCAGAGGGGGCAGAGCCGTCAGTAGCAACTGGACCAAGCACCGCCCAACCCCTCTCTGGCGGACCTACACCTGCCGTTGGTAGATTGATGAACGACACCTTTCTCAGGCAGTTGTCTGAGCTCATCGGCAAAGCTGTGGAAGCGGCTATGAAGAAAAAATTTGTAGAGATCTCAACGCAGCCGTCTGGCGCACGACCAGATCAAACGGTTCCGCTGGCGGAAACGGAACCGTTACGCCGTCAACATACGGATCGGACCCCCCTCCAAGATGGAGACGAGCACTTTTCCACCTCCGACAGCAAAATGTCAAGCCAAGCCAATCCAGGTCTGGCCGAGCAGATGCAGAGCTTGCAGAAGGAGGTGAGAGAGTTCAAGAGGAAGATGGCGAGCGCCAACACGGTGCCAACACAGAGAGTCACGCCGTTCACCGAGGAGGTCATGCGCGACGACGTGTCGGCTTCCTACAGGTCTCTAGGATTTGAGTATAGTGGGACTACTGACCCGTGGGATCATCTGAGCCGCTTCGAAATTGCAGTAGCGGTGCATAAGTTTTCAGATGCGGTCATGTGCCGGGTCTTCCCGATGACTTTCACCAAGTCAGCTCAGCTATGGTTTAGCCAGCTGCCGCCGCGCTCTATTAGCAACTTTGATGAATTCAGCTCGGCCTTCCTGCATTAGTCTACCAATTGCAGGAAGTACCAGAAGATGCCGCTCGAGCTGTTTAGTTTGAAACAGAAGGAGAACGAGAGTCTGCGTGCTTATATTAATAGGTTTACAAACGCAAAGTTAGAGGTGCCATCTGCATCAGAAGAACTCTTGGTAAACGTATTGGCACAGGGCCTTAGAAGAGGTGAGTTTTTCCAATCGCTGGTCGTTAAGCCATCTCTGAAGTTTGGAGAACTCTTAGAAAGGGCAGAGAAGTACATCCATCTGGAGGAAGCCCTGAAAATTAAGGACGAGGGAGAGAAGAAGAGGGAGAGATATGACAGGGATGAGAGAGCGCCGGTGAAAAAGCCTAGGCTAGACCTTCCTAGAGGACGACCTCGCTTCGACAGGTACACGCCCCTCGTGACCCCTCAGGTGGAGATCTTACAAGTGATAGAGAGGCATCTAGACCTCAAGTGGCCTAAGACTTATTCACAGAAGTCTAGGAAGGAGAGGTATGTCTGATTTTGTCGGTACCACAATGAGTATGGACATGATACTGACCAATGTACTCATCTCAAGGATGAGCTCGAGAGGATGGTGCAGGCTAAGCACCTTAAGGAATATGTACGGATGAGAAGGGAGGAACCCATGTCTAGTCGTCGTAGTGATGATCTACCCACACAAGGACGGAATGAGCAGGATAACAGGCGAAGCGGTGGAAGAAGGAACGACCAGGCCCAGGTCATAAGAGGAGAAATTCAAATGATCACTGGTGGCGAGTGGGATGAGCACTCCAAATAGACCCAGCACAGCTATGTCCGGGCTGCAAAGGATCTGGTCCGGAAATCGCGTGAGGTGGGGCAGATGGCTTCCAGCCCAAATATTTGCTTTGGCTCAGAAGATGGGGATGGCATCTTGGCCCCCCATATGGATGCTCTGGTTATAATGGCTACTATTGCCAATTATAATGTGAGGCGGGTGTTTGTTGATACAGGAAGCTCTGCCGATATCCTGTTCTATGACTGTTTCCAGCAATTAAAGCTAGATGTGGAGTTGGAAGAGGTGACAACTTCCTTTGTGGGATTTGCGGGGGGAGCCCTGAAACCTCTGGGAGCGGTTAGGCTTTTGGTAACGCTTGGAGAAGAGCCATGTAGAGTGACCTGAACGGTGCAATTTCTGGTAGTCGATGCACCATCTTCATACAACGTCATGCTAGGACGACCATCTTTGAGCCAGTTCCAGGCAGTAATTTATGTATATCATATGAAGATGAAATTCCCAGCAGAGAATGGAATGGGTGAAGTCATAGGCGATCAGTACGCGTCCAGACAGACGTATGTTGAGTGCATCAGACGCAATGAGGAAGAGCGACAGAGTAAGAGGGCTCGGGTGGAACAGCCAAAGACAGGTCTGGCTCAGAGAGAGGAAGGACTGATGGTGGTAGAGGTAGTACTAGGAGACGAAAGTCGAGTCCTCCATGTGGGGACGACTCTCAGCCCGGAGGTTTTAGTAGAACTGGTAGCATTGTTGCGAGAAAGTGCAGATATATTCGCCTGGTCTTCCCAGGACCTGGTCGGAATAGACCCAGAGGTGGCCGAACATCATCTTAATATCAGCCCTGTAATAAAGCCAATTAAGTAGATGAAGCGTAATTTTGGGTGGGAGAAAGAGGCAATCGAGGCTGAGGTTGAGAAACTGCTGAGAGCCAAGCACATCCAAGAGATACAATTTCCTGAATGGCTCTCTAATGCAGTGTTAGTCCCTAAAACTCAGGATGAATGGCGCATGTGTATAGATTTTCGCGATCTCAACCGTGCCTGCCCCAAAGACCACTACCCTCTTCCTAGGATAGACCAATTAGTCGATTCCACTTATGGATGTGAGTTATTAAGTATGATGGACGCCTCACAAGGTTATCATCAGATCAGGCTAGCAAAGGAGGACTGGAAATGGGTCAGCTTCATAACCCCAAAGGGAATATACTGTTACGTGGTCATGCCATTTGGTCTCAAAAACACAGAAGCCACGTATCAGAGACTGGTGGATAAAATGTTCAAGGAACAGTTGGGGAGAAACATGGAGGTATATGTGGATGATATGCTAGTCAAAAGCGTTAAGGCGACCTCACATGTGGATGATCTGAAAGAGACCTTTGACACCCTAAGGAGGTACAAAATGAAGCTCAACCCCAAGAAGTGCACATTTGGGGTTAGAGCTGGAAAATTTCTGGGTTATATGGTCACAGAGAAGGGTATTGAGGCAAACCCGGAAAAAGTAAGAGCTATCATGGAGATGCAGGCGCCAAAAAACGTCAAGGAAATACAGTGCTTAGCAGGTCGAATCAACGCTCTGAGTAGATTCATTTCGCGCTCAGCTGAAAAGAGTTTGCCATTTTTTCAAGCCTTACATAAAAAGGCTAGATTCCAGTGGGATGATGAATGTGAGAAAGCATTCAAGATGTTGAAGGAACACCTGGCAGGGATGTCATTGCTCACCAAACCAATTCAAGGCGAGCCCTTGATTCTGTATCTTTCGGTAGGGCTGCAGGCCGTCAGCTCGGTCTTGTTAAGAGAAGAGGGTAAGATACAAAAGCCAGTGTATTAGTGGAGCAAGGTATTGCACGACGTAGAAACTCGGTATATAGAAGTGGAGCGGGCTATCTTAGCCTTGGTGGGTACGACATGAAAATTACGACCTTACTTTCTTTCACATAACATAATCGTGCGAACCAACCTACCATTGAGGGCCGTCATCAGGACGACTGATCAGATGGATAATCGTACTCAGCGAGTTCGATATAACTTTTGAAGCCAAAACTGCCATTAAAGCTCAGGCACTGGCTGACTTCATGCAAGAAATGACTAGCTCTCCTGAAGACAAAAAAGAGTGGACAATTTTTACTGATGGCTCAGTAGGAAACCAGGGCTGTGGTGCAGGGATAGTATTAATCGATCCAGCAGAAATAGCTACAGAGTACGCAGCTCGAATGAATTATGTTCTATCAAATAACGCGTCTGAATATGAAGCCTTGTTGAGAGGAGTTCAGATGGCAAGAGACTTAGGGTCAAAGCAGGTGTGTGCTAAGGTAGATTCGCAATTGGTATGTAAGCAAATAAACGGCGATTTCGAGACAAGAGAGGAGCATATGTAAAAATACTTAGCTCGGTTCAAGGAGGTCGCCAAGGATATGAAAGCTTTGACGGTCCTTCAGATTCCTAGAGAGGAAAATGGGAGAGCAGACTATTTGGCTAAAGTAGCGAGCTCGGCCGTCGATTGCCAGGAAAGGACAATTACTTTGTTGATGGAGGATAATGAATTTAGCACAGACCAGGTGTGTTCGGTAAATGAGAAAGAAGACTGGCGTTCTCCTATTAAGGCATACCTGGAAAAAGGAGAGCTTCCGGAGGATAGGAGAGAAGGAGTAAAAGTAAGAGTCAGGTCTGCCCGATTCTGTCTGATCAAGGGGACATTGTTTGGACGGGGGTTTGGACGGCCTCTTTTGCGATGTCTGAGCTTAGAAGAAGGCACCCATGTCCTCCTAGAAATCCATGAAGGCTCTTGTGGCAACCACATGGGGTCAAGGGCCCTGTCTAGTAAAATATTAAGAGCTGGCTTCTTCTGGACATTGCTGAGGAATGAGGCCGAGGACTCTGTTAGAAAGTGTGAAAAATGTCAGAAGATGTCCCTCTTGACTCATCAGCCAGCGGAAAATGGGGGATTGACCTGGTCGGTCCATTCCCAATGGCTCCAGCCCAGAAGAGGTTTTTGATCGTGGCCATCAACTACTTTAGCAAATGGGTTGAGGCGGAAGCCCTGGCAAAAGTAACGGAAGAGGCGGTAATGGGATTCATTTGAAAAAATATTGTTTGCCGATTTGGCGTTCCAAGGATAATGATATCAGATAATGGTACTCAATTCATGGGAGCCAAGATTAAAGACTGGTGCACCAAAATGAAAATCCAACAACATTTCACATCTGTTTACCACCCACAAGCAAATGGACAGGTAGAGGTGACTAATTGCATCCTTGTTCAAGGGATCAAGTCACGCTTAGAGAAATCTGGAGGCAAGTGGGTGGAAGAGCTACATGCAATACTCAGGGCGTACCGCACCAATCCCAAAGAAAGCACGGGTGAAACCCCTTTCAGCTTGGTTTATGGCATGGATGCCGTCGTTCCCGCGAAGATCAGCCTTGCAACTCACTGAGTACAAAACTTTGATGAAATTCAGAACAAGGCATTGGTGCAGGATGCATTGGATTTAATCGAGGAAAAAAGAGATCAGGCAATGGTGAGAATGGAACATGTGCGAGGGCGAATCCGAGCAACTTAAAATAAAACAGTCCGGAAGAGGCATTTCCAGGTGGGAGACCTGGTTCTTAGAAGGACTGACCTGGGAAAAGCCAAGGGAAAACTGGAGGATGCGTGGCAGGGACCATTTCGGGTCACAAAGGTCTTGGCGGGTGGCACATACAAATTGGAGGAATTAGACGGCGCTGAGATACCCTGAGCTTGGAACATCTCAAACTTACAAAAATTTTATTTATAAAAATGAAATTCACAATGTTTATTTATAATGAAAATGCAGGTTTGTTTTTATTTTATCTTCAGCACATTTCTCCGAAAGCCAGGATTGGCTAAGGGCGGATGCCCCATTTGCCTGACATGATTGTCAGTTTAAGCCAGAATTGGCTAAGGGCGGATGCCCCATTTGCCTGACCTGATTGTCAGTTTAAGCCAAAATTGGCTTAAGGGCGGATGCCCATGAAATTCCCTGACCTGATTGTCAGATGAAGCCAGGATTGGCTAAAGGGCGGCTACCCACAAAATTTCCTGACCTGATTGTCAGATGAAGCCAGGATTGGCTTAAGGGCGGATGCCCACGAAATTTCCTAACCTGATTGTCAGTTTAATCCAAGATTGGCTAAAGGGCAGATGCCTATAAATTCCTGACCTGATTATCAGTTTAAGCCAGGATTGGCTTAAGGGCGATGGCCCCGACATTTCTGAACTTCACAGATGAAGCTGGGATTAGCCAAGGGGGACACCCATAAAAGCGCCTGACCTGGCTGTCAAACAGAGCCAGGAGTGGCTTAAAGCAGAGGCTTGCGAAAAGGTTTGATTTAAAGTGCCAAGTTTAAAAATAGATCTTGCCAAGAGGCGGACGCCTTGATTTTCTAGATTTGACGATAAATTCAAAAACCAGGATTGGTTAATTCTGAAAGCCTTAATTCTCACGACTTGATGAGCAAAAATCAAACTACAATCCTTCTTGAAAAAAGGCATTTTCATTCATCATTTTCTGGCAATACAAAGTAGATTGCACACACCTTCTACGAAGGTTGGGAAATTTAATTATAAATGCAGGAAACACAAGGAAAAACAAATATAAAGGTGTTCATTCATGGGAAGAGGCTCTCCGATCAGCGGCCAGAGCGCGGCGAACGCGCCACAGCTCGCGCTCGGTCTCGTGATAGCGTTGACGATACTTATCAGCTCGCTCAGAGATGGCGTGGGCTTCGCCGGCGGCGATCGTCAGCCGGCTCACCGACTCTGTGAAGTCGGCCTTCTCTTCCTGCAACTGGTGATTCAGTTGCCGCAACTCAGCCCACTCTCGCTTATAGTGGCACTTCTTCTGCCTTTTCCTCTCTAGGAGGCGGTACAGATAGCTGATCTTTTCTCGGAGCACGGTCATCTTATTAGAAAGCTTGAAATTTTCAACAAATAGGGAGATGTTCTTTCGTTTCACAGAATCAAGTTCTTCAAGAAGGGAAGAAGAAGCCATTTCAGAGAATTGAAAGAAAATGAGTTATACATGCACGTATATAAAGAAAACAGAGGCACGTGCCAAGGAATAAAAAGTACTAGAGTTTCCGGAAAATCAGGAAACCCTAGAAGCCCAAGAGTCATTACAAGACAAAAAGCATTCATTACCATAAAAATTATTCAGAATACATATTCAAGAAATGGCAAAATACAGACCAGCCGCACAGGCAAAATGCAGGTCTGACTAAAAGAAAACAAAAAGTTGTCCTAAAGGCCTAAGTCTCGGCTTCCAGCTCAGCATCCAGCTCTGTTGCCAGCTGGTCCACCACACCTTCAGGCAAGGCGCCAAGAGAAGCCCCGCCTGGCAACTCACCCAGACCTGCAAAGGTTGGGGAGGGAGAAGAAGCAAGATGAGCGACTACGACAAGAGCCAGGTCTGGTGGAGACTGCTCAGGCACGGGAGAGTGAATGACGGAGAAGACGTGCTCGGCGAATTCTGCAGCCCCGATGGTATGTAGGCGGTCTTGTTCAGGGGCGTAGGCGAATGAGGTAGGCTCAGGAAGGTTCTCTAATGGCAAACTCCGGTCGAAGGGAACCTCGGGGTTGGCTAAAGCCCACTTGGCTTGCTCATCCAAGCCAAGGTTGTAATAAACCACGGCCTCTGGGAAGAGTAGGGCGTAGAGCTCCTTGGACCCCAGGAAAGCTTTTCAGGCCTCTTCCCTTGCAACTTGGACCATTTTCAGGCCCTCCTATGAGTTCAAAAACTCGGTCTTCCACCCCTCCCTGGCCTTAGCCAGTCACTCATATGCAAGGCTCCTTGCCTCCGCCAAAGCCTCATCCCTTGCCTCAGAACGGGCTGTCTCTACTATTTTGTCTTGAGCTCTCTTCACCCCAGCCAGCTCATCCTTCGACACGACCAGCTCATCCCTCAACCCGGTCAGCTCGCTCTCCCTTTTCTTTAGCATAACTCCCCGCTCTTTGGCCAAGGCCTTGAAGCACCCCGTCTTCGCAACCAGCTCCTTGTTTTCCTTGATCACATTGAATTAGATCATTGATCTGGTGGCTCGAGTGTCCAGGAGGGCCTTCTTGGAGAGAGCCTGATTAAAAGAAAAAGGATCAAAACTTGGGCAAGTCATGTAAAGATAAAAACGAAAGGAAGAGAATTTACTCGCGCCTCGTCCTGGCACCAAGACTCCAGGGGCTCGCGGTCGCTCATTCTCGATAGCTCGGGCTGATCTGTCGGCAGCATTTGCCTGCGCATAAACTGAAGAGCCACCTCCCCTGGACAAGTGAGGACTGAATTTATTGGAGGAGGAGCGCTGCGGGTAATTGGAGCGGTAACGGCGGAGACCGGACCGCCCCGAGTTACGCGGGGCTGCTTAGCCAAAGGAACCTCATCCTCTTCATATTCAGAGGGAGGGCTCCTCACTGTTGTGGAGCG
>BMAC01000262.1:579686-597716 GCA_014905375.1 Phtheirospermum japonicum | reverse complement strand
GCCGCCTCTGGAGAGGCAGATGGTGGAGGAGGGGAGGCTCCCACCACCGGAGAGGGAGTAACCGGAGGAATATTGGGAAGAGGAAGAGATGACGACATTATAAGAGATTAAAAGGAATAAAAGCTAATAAAGATACCTGGTCTACGAGAATTGCCGGAGAAATTGAATCGAGAATTAAATTGAAAAGTTCGCCGGAATACTGGAGAGGAAAAGGAGAACTCGAGAATTTTGTAAAATGAAAATATGGAAAGTGAAAGAAAGAGAGAGAGAGAGTAGCGGGAATAAAAGAGAAGTAGATAAATTCAAAAAAATGAAAATCGAGAAAAAGGGGATTTGATGGGATCCCCGCATTTAATGCGGGCAGACGAACAGTACCCTAGGTAATGAGCTGGAATGCCAACCGTCCTAGGGTAGGTCACGCGCTACTGACTTGTCAGTACTTTGAGAGACGTGTGAGAATAGTAACCATTTGGGAAGATGGGCCGACACCACTAATGCCAATGATTAGGCCTGGTTGTCAGGTGGATTTCTTGGGATTCTTACCAGTACGAGAAACAATAAGGGACAAGTGGGACCTCATTTATTCCTGAAGGCCCTGGAATGTTGCAGCTCTACCCCAACCATTTCGGGGGGAGGAGTTGGTGAGGCCTAGATAGGCCAGACCCGGATTAGGGTAGATTTGGATCCATATAGCCAAAGAAGGAGCTCAGGATGGCATACGCTTGGTGAGATTTGACCTGGTTTTCTTAAAAGCTGAATAGATTAGAGCAAGGTCACCCCAGCCCAGGAGTCGTCCTGAGCTGATAGAGCTCTCCTTTGAGATAAACCTTGAAATATAAAAGCAGGCTTGCCGGCAGAAAGGAGAGCAGGACTAGGGAAGATCTGGCCTCCTGACCCCCGTCGGGGGGACAAGTGGTTGTTTAAACGGCCCTTGATTCGCGGCCTTTGTTTTCGAGATCCCGGAAGGGGTCCCCACTGGGAAAAACTATAAGTATCTCAACCTCAAGGTTGAGAGAGGTATGTCATTCTTTGTGCATTCCTTGCTTTGCTCACCATAAACACTCTATACGCTTTCTGACTTAAGCATCGGAGAGGTTTCCACCGGAAAACCTCTGGTGGTCCTTTTCTGACGTGTTTGTATGTGCAGGTCGGGAAAAAGTGCAAGTTCAGGCGTGGTCATATATTTCGGGGTGAAACACCAGCTACAATTGTTGTGACATTATGTTGTCTTGTCATCTGGTACATTATGTCACAGAAAACAAATAAATTTTTGTCCACACACACATCAATGAAATGCAGAATTGCCAGCTACAATTGTTGTGTCATTATGTTGTCTTGTCATCCGATACATTATGTCACAGAATACTCTAAAAATTACTTGAATAATTGCTCTCCTTGATGTGGAGAGATCATCGCCGTATCTAACATCAGTGCCTGGAACTAGAACGTCCACCGCCCTATGATGAGCTAGCCACATCTTGCGCACGGTATTGTTGTCTTGCACGTACTTGTGGTTTGTCCATTTCGTTGGGGATCCTACTTCCATTGGGTCGTCTAATGGCTCGTTGCCACTCGTGTGTGGATCATGAACAAATTCAAAACTTGACTCATTCCAGTCTTCCGCGTCGGGCAACGGTTCAAAAGCCGTAGAAGAGTATGTACGTAGGTACGCAGCAGTGCTATAGTAATTTTGGACGTAAACTCGAGGATCCATTCTAAATTCGGTGCACGACTTTATTGCATGAGAGCACGGAATACTGTTGCTCACCCATCTACCACAAGAGCATTCTGCGCTCGACAAGGAAACTCGAAAGTTTCAAGTACAAACTCCTCTCCTGACCCCCGCAGAGACTTCGGTCGTTTGTGCCGCCCAATTAAAGCCCGTAATGTGGTAAGATGACCCTAAATGTTGTCTGGACCTGAATAGGTCATATATCTTATCAGACCAAAATTGTTGCATGTTATGAATTCTTATCGCATCTTCCAAGCGATCTTAAAAGTTTTGAACATTTCGAAAAAATGTGATTCGGACGATAGTAGTTTTGGGAGCCGTCTAGCACGTTTCATCATTCTATTGATGCAACCGGCCACTTTTTTTTTTTTTGCAAAAACACCTGGAACGCCCTGGAATGGCATCCCGGGCCCGTCATCTTTTTTTTCTTTTTTTTGCAAAAACCCGCGGACGCGCCTTCCTAGTGGCGTCCCGCATCCCCCCCAATTTTTTTTTTTCAATTGAGCCCCAAAATGACTTTTTTTGGACAAAAAGGCCTGGGACGCCCTTCCCAGTGGCGTCCCGATATTTTTTATTTTATTTTTCAAAAAATAAATGAATGAGCAGGACGCGTCTCGAGTGGCGTCCCGACCCATATTTCAAATAATATTTTAAAATATATTATTTTATTAATTTTGAATTAAAAAGTTCAATTATTTAATAATAACGTGCACATGATTTCCTTGTTTCGTATTCATCAACCCCACCTCTCAAATTAAAAGAGAATTAGAGCGGAATTAATGTCATTTGCACATATTTCCATGCCCCTCTTCCTTTTTTGGTCTGTTAACTGTGCTAATTTCTACTTTTCTCAGCGTTCCAACATTGCCTTCAACTCTCTCTCTGCTAAAAAGCTTGTACTACTAATTTTTTCGAGTGTGCGCAAAAAAGGTGAAGTACTATGCATGAATTGAATCCCAAAAATTGATTTGTCGCATCTCTTAATGTTTTATTGCTTTTCTCTGCTTTAAGATATCTTGTGCATCCTTCATTTTCATTTGTCGCATTTTTCTGTACCCCTCTTTTTCCTCGTTCATGAAATAGCATTTGTATGTATCCCCTGCTTTCAATCGATTTGCAGGAAGGAAACCACTAAGATATATTTTTTCTTGTACTTCTGGTTTTATTTATTTTATTTATATTATATATTTTTTTTCGTAGGTACATTTGATTTCTAAGCGTCTAGTTCTTTTGTATCTACCCTAGGGTCTTAACTCTGTTTTCCCTGTTTTTGCTTTTTTCTTCTTCCGGTGAAGGGTTTGGTGAAAGGGCAAAGGGAGAGAAATAAACAAGAATGGTGTGCTAGACTTGTACTATCCATTTATTTATTTTACCTCATTCCTCATTTGGGTTTTTCTTTACTTGGGAGATTTTGTGTTTATTTCTGTTTTTATTCTTAAGTGAATTCAAATAAGGTTCCCTTTGTGAAAATGGGTTTAGAATTTGGTAATGAAAAAGGTAAAATGGAATTTATTTCATGAACTTGGGTTTCTTTTAAGTTCTAATAAAAAACAGAAAGGAAAAATGGGCATTGCGAATTCAAAACCCGAGAGGAGTAATGCCCTTAAGCTATGCAAAGAAAGGAAAAAGTTCATCAAACAAGCCATCGACTCACGATATGCTTTAGCCGCCGCCCACGTTTCCTACATCCAGTCTCTTAGAAACATCGGCATTGCCCTTAGAAGATACGCCGAGGCCGAGGTTCTAATAGAAACATCACTATCAACCTTAGCCACCGAGCTCGATAAATCCCTATCTCACTCCTCGTACCCGTCCCCCTCACTGTCCCACCTCGGTGGCGTTTCCGAATCGCCGGCGGTCAATGTGAGCCCAGTTTCTCCGTTGACCGCAGCTAGGGTTAGTTACATGAGGTCTAGTGGGGCCCCCGCCTTGACAGTTCGGCTAAACAATCCGATTCCGAGAACTTTGCATGCAGAGGAGAGTGACTTCTCGATGCCTCCACCGCCACCGCCGCCACCGCCTCCGGACGAGTCGGGTTCTTCTTGGGATTACTTTGATCCGGACGATGACAGCTTTAGGTTTGTGGGAAAAAAGGGTTCGAGTCAAAATACCGATGATGTGAGAATGTATGAGGATTTCGGCAAGGAGTTGGATTTCAGTGAGGATGAACCGGTGACTCTTAATACGGAAACTCCTAAAAACCGAACAGTTGAAGAAAATACGGAGACGAGTGCGGAGAAAGTAGGGAACGGAATGGCGAGGAATAAATCAAGTTCGAGGAAAAATAAAACTTCTTCGGTGGAGAAGGATATATGTGCGGAAAGGGAGGATCCATCTGAGTTTATAACACACAGGGCGAAGGATTTTTTATCTAGCATAAAGGACATCGATAATCGCTTCTTTAGAGCTTCTGAATCTGGAAAGGAAGTGTCGAGAATGCTCGAGTCGAGCAAAATCCATGTTGGGTATGGTGAGGCGAGAGGTAATGATAGATTAGCGACAGGCGTGGATGTGCAATGCAATTTTGAAGTGAATTTTTTGGAGTTTTCCCCCTGATTCAATTTGTACTTGTAGGTGCATCGTCTGCCTCGATTTGTTTGCCCTCGTTCGGAGCATCTTGTTGCCAAGGTGGAAGCATAAATGTGTCTGATGGTATGTATTCTTTTTTCACACAAGAATTTTGCTTTTAGACATGCATTAGAATTGAGATTGCTTCTTGGTGTTGATCAATATTCAGATTTCTGTATGTTTGTTTAATCATTTGTTTGCTCTGTAAAACTTTTGGAGTTGCCTAGAGTTACCACAATAATAGTTTTATCAGCTTTTTAACAGCACGAGAGGTAAAAATGAATTTTAAGGTGGAAAATGGAATTTCATATTTGTTGCAATATTAATAGGGTGAATTACAAAAACTACCCCCGACGTTTGGGGTAATTTCAATAAAACACTCAAAAAGTTATAAAATTAAATTGGAACAAGGATGGTTGTAATAGTTTTGCTTATGAAGGAGGCAAAGTTTAATGAAGAATCAAACCTAAATTTTTTTTTTGTTTTTTTTTTGAATTATATGTACAAAATATCAGATCAACTTGTTACCAAGGTTATCACGTGGAAAAGGACGACATCATCAAAGTCGTCCTCGTCTAGGAACCCTCTTGCGAATAAGGATGATAATAGTGACAGTGGAAGTGATTTTATTGAAGAGTTCTGCATGATTTCTGGGAGTCACTCTTCCACTCTAGATAGACTCTACGCATGGGAGAGAAAGCTATATGATGAAGTGAAGGTACCTTTGTTTTCTTACATGTTGCAAAGTTGTGTTTAATTTCTTTTCTATGTTGATTGCACTGTACCTCCTTATGAAGTATGTATCGGCAACTTTGTTAGAGAAGAGCAAAAATCTAGTTTCACTTTAAGAAAATGAATAAAAGAAAAATGATGCTATATCTGTCTTTGACAACAATAATAGCTTTTTTTTCAAGTTTTTTTTTTGTATCTAGTTAACTACAAACATAGAGAATGTGAGGAACATATCTTCATTTTCTTGACATGAAAGTTAAAAATCTCTGTTCCAGATTGTCTGAAAACTCGAGATTCAATGGTTTGCTTAACGATTGATAATGATTAGGAACTGCTTGAGTAAGCCTTCTTGTATTTGTTGGGTGTGTGGCTATAATTAACCTCCGGGATGTAGGATGGAAGTAATTGAGTCGAGTCGAACATGGCCTTTTTCATGCTTGGAATTAATTTTTCTTATTGAGTTTGATTTGTTAAACAAGTGACCTCAAGCAAGATGTGATTGGAAAAGAACAACTGTAGAGTTCGAGAGAACCTTCTGTATTTTATGCAATATTAGATCGAGTATAAGTCAAGTTCTAATCATATTGAGCGGAAAAAGATAAATAAATAAATTAACTTGTTTTTGTATGTTTAATGGACTAAGCTCAAATGGCCAATCTTGATTCTTGACTCGTCTATTAATGTAATTCAAATAATTCTATGTTATGGATTTCTTATCTTTGGGCTATTTTTCATCTTTTTCCTTGAATTTGTGGCTTCAGTAATGTATTTGGTCTCTGTAGGCCAGTGAGATAATACAAAAGGAATACGATCGTAAGTGTGGCCAGCTTCGCCACCAATTTGCAAAGGATCTTAGTCCTCAAGTAATTGACAAGACTCGGGCAGCTGTAAAAGATCTACATGCACGGATAAGAGTGGCTCTTCATTCTGTTGATACAATATCGAAACGGATAGAGAAAATGCGGGACGACGAGTTGCTCCCACAGCTCCTCGAACTTATTCAGGGGTGAGATAGATTTATTATTATTATTTTTCAAAACTCAACAGACTATCAGTAATTGATACCATAATTAATTCCGTAATGCACTTTGACCTTGTTGACCCCTTCTGATTTCTCTCTTATTTATCTATCCTCAGAGCCCATTCTTGTTCCTGGGGCTAAATGACCAAAACTAACCATGTGGTTTGCCTAATTACAATATGTGTGTGTGTGTGTGTGTGTACACACATAATCCAGTTATCTTTCAAAATTATAATTACCCTTTTACGTATTGCAAAACACCCCCTTGGGATTTGTTTTTATCTAACAAATATCCACTCCAAAATGCGATTTTTTATTTAAAATAAAAACAACGGATAATTACTAAAACCACCCTTTGAGGGTTGGTCAATTTACAAAATTCTCTAGCTGACTTTGAAAAATACAAAGCCACCTCCTTTAAGGTTACACTCAACTTAATATGTAATATTTGAAGGTAACTTTTGTAATTATCCCCAAAAACAAATATCAAGGGTTAATATGTAATATTTGAAGGTAGTTGTTGTGTGTGTTTCTTTTTTCTTTTTTTTTTTCGATTCTTTTTCTTTTTCTTTTTTTTTTTTTTTTTCTGATCAGACTGAACTTCTAGGTTATTTTGCTAATTAACCCATAATTCTAATGTTGAAATTTATATGCAGACTGACTAGGATGTGGAAAGCCATGCTTGAATGCCATCACTCTCAGTATATCACCATCTCGTTAGCGTACCATGCAAAAGGCTCAGCCATTGCCCCGCCTGGCGAAACACAAAGACAAATTATAAATCAGCTCCAAGACGAGGTCGAGTATTTCGGCCTTAGTTTCGCCGATTGGATCAACAGCTACACATCGTACGTCGAAGCTCTCAACAGCTGGCTCCAAAACTGCATCTTGCAACCGCGCGAGCGGCACAAGGGTAGACGTGCGTTCTCACCTCGCCGCTATCTGGCCCCACCTATCTTCATCCTCTGCCGTGATTGGTCGGTCGGGATTAAATCTCTGCCGTCTCAAGAAGTTAGCGATGCGATAAAAGGTTTTTTGTCTGATTTGCGGCGTTCTGTTAGAATCCAAACTGAAGATTCCCGCAAAACGGAAGCAAATATTGATTTGCAGAATGATGAAATGGAGAATAAAGATGAGAGGAACAACGAAGATGGTGGAGGTTCGAATGTGAGCTGTATACAGGGGAGTTTGACTAGGGTTCTCGATAGGTTGACTAAATTTTCGGAGGGGTTGGTGAAAATGTGTGAGGACATTTTGCAGAAATGTGAGTCGGCTAGAAATGCGTATGATAATTACAAAGCTCCGCCTAGATCATTTAGCATTTGATTAACTGTTTTGAATATATGCTTTTTCTGGGTTTTTGAGTTGATGAGTGAAATAGATATTTGTAAAAATCCAGGAGTTTTTGTATGAGCGCTTTTGTGAGGGAACATGGGGGTGTCCTAATTATTATGTTAAATGCCTGGTGATTGGTTTAATTGCTGAAGCATCAAGATGTGTGGTTCAATCTTTATTTAGAGGAACTTCATTGTCTGGTTTGCCTCAGCCCTCGAAAACCATATTTTACGGTTAACTTCGTAAAAAGATCGAGTGAATTGGTCAGAATTGATTGTTATTTTAATTATATTTTTATATGTTTTTTATTTCATAGGTTTTGTTTGGTATAGAAATTTAAAGTTTAGAATTTGGTAAGTTATATAGATGAAATGATTCGAAATTTGGATTATGTTAGATAATTTTTATGTTGGTTATTTGTATGTTTTAGGGTATTGTTTTTTCCCGCCATGTATGCAGTTTTTTACAAATTGTCTCCTGAATTATTTTTTGTTTCACTTTGTCCCTGATAAACAATTATTTCGACATTGTCCCCTAAACTTTATTTCTAACGGAATATTCTTTCTAAATTCCATCGATGGGCAGTTGGGGGATAAAGTGTAAGAATCTTATAATTTGGAGGGTAAAGTGCAAAAAATCATAAAGTTTGAAGGGTAAAGTGCAAAAATCTTATAATTTGGATGATAAATTAAAATAATATTAATATTGAATTTTGATGTAAAAGTATTATTATTCCCCATGTACTTTTAAGTGTACTATTCCCCATGTAATTTTAACATTATTTCTGTTTTTATTTACTAGAATAGATTAATGGCTGTAAATATATGTGGTATGGTAAAGTGAATTTACCGTAGAATTTTCCATATATATATATATATATATATATATATATATATATATCAAACAGAAAGGAAATAAGATTTTTATCTAAATGCCATCTGTCAACCGATTTTTCGGAAATTCGGTTTCGGATAATGGAACACGTTATAATAAGTACATTTCACATGTTCCTCTCTATCCCATTCATATAAAATAAATATAAAACTATAAATTTATAATATTATAATTATAATACATTTTAAAATAATATTATATATTTATAATATAATTAACTATTTATAAAATAAAATATATAATTATATTAATTATTTATAAATATAATATAACATACATACATAATTAATTAATTAATTATAAATTTAATTTAATTATAATATACATTTATAAATATAATATATCAAATGATTTTTTTTTTCTTTTTTCAAATTGTTTGAATTTTTTTTGGAGTACGAGCGCGTAAACTCCTTTTCTGGTGATCCCCTTACGAATAAGTTCCTCGGGTACAAGGAATGAGTATAATAAAAACATGTCCTTATTTGTAAACCTAAAGTCAATTATGGGCCTTAAATCTAATTAAATGGATGAATCATATTTTTTTGTGTATTTTTTTATTTGATTAAAAGCATTAGAATTGTATAATAAAAGCACTGCTGGTGTATATAACTGAAATATTAATAAAGTACTGTGATTATATAATTAAAACACTACTGATATATAATAAAAGTAGTAATTCGCAATTTTTTTATATATATATAAATCGTGAAATGATACCATAATTATTAGTAATATATAGTTAAAAAGATATTATTAAAAAATTATACTATAATATAAATATAATTGCATTTGGATTCAAATATTAAAGTCGTATTTGCACTTTTTCTCTATGTAATATGGAGATGCAATTTTAATAACAATGTACTCGTGATTAATATAGTATTTAATCACACTTTTTATACAAATAATAATATTTTACCTTTATTTTATTTTGTTCAATCATAATACATAATAATACTTTATAATGTTATTTAGCCTAATAATTTACATAATACTTAGCCGTGTGTTACATAATTAATAATATAAAAGATGTATTGACAACATTTATAGTTAGAAAACTATATATATATTAATTGGAAACTTATGTTTAAAAAAAAAAAAGAAAAACTGGAATTGTATTGACAACTTTGTGTGTGTGTGTGTAAGATAAAATTCTGTATCCTTTTCAAATATAACATTTTAAGACAAAAACTCAATATTTATATTATTTTAATTTGCCCCTCAAACTTTAAGGTCTTTTGCAATTTACCCTCCAAATTATAAAATTCTTGCACTTTGCCCTCCAACTGCCCGTCGATGGAATCTCTAAGGAATATTCCGCCGGATATAAAGTTTAGGGGGCAACGTCGAAAATTATTGTATATCAGAGGGTAAAGTGGAACAAAAAAAATATTTCGGGGGGTATGTCAAAAACTGCATACATTGGAGTGAATTCTTTTTCTCTATATTTTATGAATAATCTATCTCATGACACGCTTCAAAGTTAAGAAAAATAGTTCGCAATAATACGGGTCGATCGTAAAGCGATGAAATCTATTCAAATCGTATTTTTCAAGGAAGGTTAAGAGGTTGTGATTTAAGGAAGTCTCGAATGATAAAATAATGAAATAAAATCTAACACAAACACACGATCATGTTCTGGGATTCTTTTTGGTTTTAATAACTAAATTTTACAAGCATTTAAAAGGTGATATTTAAAGGAAGATTTACAAATTAAAATTTAAAGCAGAATACATTTAAAAACGAGAATTGAAAGAAAACATTTGAAAATGCGACAAGAAAAGATAAATGAGGGTTTAGGGCATTATCCTCATCTCAATGATTATCCAAGCCTTTCGCCATCAGATAAAACCAAAAAGATTGGTTACCAAGAATAGGGGGTACTAACCTCAAATTTGAGATCAGCAATCTGAATACTTTCTAATTACGTCACAACGACCTGATAAATCTTCAAGAAGCCTCCTGACGACCTAATCGATCCTGCAAAATAACATTTTCAGCCAAAGCGGTGGACGGCCCCAGCGAAGGTCCTCCGATGCTTAAGTTAGAAAGTGCGAGAGGTATTTTTAGAGTTCAACCGTGATAAAACCAACTTAAAATAAAAGTGAGGCGTGAACCCCATTATATAGATAAGAGAAGTGTTCCCCAAGTTAGGGTTACCTTCTCCCACTAAAATTCCATAAACATCATGACCGACTTAGATTTAGGATTTCTCTTATATGCTAAGTTACCATAAATAATAGACATCTCGTCTAAATTACCAGAATAGGCGTGGGCTTGTGATTTTTTAAATATAATTTGTCGGGACCTTACAATACCAGCCATATTAGCCCATTGGGGCATAATATTAACAAAGTTCATTACAAAACTACCAGATAACGCAGAGCTAATAAAACCATGAGAGGTCGCTACCCTATATGAGAGCTCACCCTCATACTTCAGGTCGCTACTCTTAAAAAACCAGCTCGCCCACCTCTTAGAAGGAATGATCCCTCCAAGAAATGAGGCGGCTTACCATAAATACCGACATACAACCTACATGAATATTTAGTGTCGTATCAGCTAGTTCCCCATATTCTGTCTGATTGAGGTACGAAATCAGGTAGAATACGTAAAAAGGTAAAAAGAATGCAACAACCAGAAACCACAATAAAAACTTAATAATAAATCACTCTGTTAGCTTACCAAGACATCATACCCATTGTTCTAAAAATCGGCCTAGGCGGCCGCCTAGGCGCTCGGCGCCCTTGAACCGCCCACGATTTTTGAAAATCGGGCAAAAAAATCGTCGGAGGAATTCGGCGCCGCCTAGGCGCCCTCGACGCCTAGGCGCCAGCAGTCTATTTTATTATTATTTTTTTAATCCAAGATGACGTCGATTTGGTTTTAAATTTTTTTAAAGCCAATTCAATTGTTACGGGGCAAGAATTGAGACAGGACATAATAGAAACAAACTGAGAACTCTTGCCCTTATTTAGTTATATTGATTTTGTAATGTGTGCTATGGATTTATATTATTTTGAACTTTGAATTGAACAATAGTTTTGAACTTGTGATCATTACTTTTAGTTTTGAATTGTCATATACTTTATTGTGTAGTAGATAGTATATTGAACTATTAAATGTTGGATGTAATGTTGTAAATCAGAGTATTTGTTCTCAAATTCTAGGCCCCGCCTAGGCGCCCTAGGTGCTGGTCTGGCGCCTAATGGCCGCCTAGCGATTTTTAGAATACTGATCATACCACAACTCATGATAACCCAGCTCGCCATACCGAGCTATAGCACTGTTCATCCAATAAGAGCTCGCCACATAAAACCGCAACCTCTGAAGAATCAGCTCGCTCAACCCCTAGGAAGAATGATCCTCCCAAAAGAAGAGGTCGTTTAAAAGTCCCCATATTTCATGTCAAACGACCTGAAATATCCATCGACCTGTAATAAAAAAAACCATCCATTCCCGACCTATAGTCGTACATAGGCACAATAACCCAAGAAAATTCAATCATGAGTGTTCAAAAAGTCAAAACACGCCTTTCCCCTTTCTTTCATATCTCTTTAAAGATTCATTTAATGCACCCTGACAGAATGTCGGACACGCGTAACCTCGCCATATTCTCGTAATATATTAAATATAGTGGGCCCAAAATTTTCCTACCAACTTCCCGCTCCTTTCCGTCGTTTCAGATTTTCATGCCGCCCAAAACACACTAAACCCTCTCATTTCCACCCGTTAGTCACTTTTATTAAAACACAAGTAAAAACGCCATTGTTACTCTGCAAAAAAGCTTTCACTCCCACAAAATTTAGCAAAATTCCACAACTTATCAAAGTTCATCTCCCAAAATCAACATCAGCGAAAATGGGTAAGTCCCCTGAATTTCTTTCATACAGCAATTAACTTCAATTTAGTTCAATAATTATTGCATTTGCTGAATATTATCGTATTTATGGTTCTTCTCTTCTTCTTTCTGTTTTTCCTTGATAATCGATTGATGGAAACTCAAGAATCCTCCAACCCAAGCTCAAAAAATCCAGACCTTTCTCCCAATTCCGATCCTATCGAAAGCCCGTATATTCTTAAAAGAAGACGAAAACAACCTTTTTCACCCCCGCTCGGCCTGCACGATGAACCGGAAGGTGACGTCAATTGGCCAGAGCTTGAGTCCCAAACTAGGGCTTATACGAGGCCAAGGCCTTGCTAGAAAACATATCCTAGGATCCTTCTCCAGCCCCCTTAACCATTGAAAATATGCCAGAGGGCATTCCCTTAACTAAACTCACTAATCCTTCCGCATCACATTGTGAACATTTTCTGGAAAATCCAGTGACCGTAGTACCTTCCTCGGATGTCGCCGACCTGCTTCCCTTACCCCAAGCGACTAGGGTAATTAAACATAACTACTGGATATTACCCGAGCAGAAAAAACTTGAAGCGTTCAAAAAAGCACTCAACCTCCCTGAAACCGCTAAAATGGTTTTGCCAAACATTCTCCAATCAGACCTCCTAAAACCTCCCCTAGACCATATCAAATTCTTTGACGAACTACTTAGGTCGGGGTTTAGATTTCCACCTCATTGGTTTTAGATCAGCGCAACCAATAGGTTCAAAGTCCCCCTCCTGCAAATGTCTCCCAATTCCATGAAATTTATGGCGGGATATATTATTTTATGTGAGTACTATAATACCTTGCCTGACCCAGGATTTTTCCATTTTTATTTTAAAATAAAATACCAAAAAATTTGTTTTACTTTTCTGCCCGTTCTGGAAAACCTCGCCTTTTAGTAAATCCATTGTCCAAAGTGCCCGAATGGCGAAGAAACTTCTTTTTAATCCACAACACTGAGACCTGGCCCTTTGATAGCGAGCTTCAATTCCATACTCCAAAGCAGTCTGATCCTCCCAGCCCCAAGTATTTTCCTATTTTATATGACCAGCTCGTCGAATGGAGTAAGCACCCACTTGATGTGGTGCGACTCACTAGCTGGTCTAAAATTTCTTCCATTGTGGGCATCGACTCTCGTCCTATCAATCCAGATCAAGCACTGACCCGATCAGAGTTTGGTAGGTCTCTTTTAGTTATGAACTCTCTTTCCTCTCCCATTCATAAGAACAAGATTTAATTGATCAGTATATTTTCTTACGTAGATAACTTCATCAACAATTGTGTTTCATCGAGCTCTGAGGGAAACACATGTTATGATCAAACTTCTGTACATATTTTATGATGATTAAGGATGAAGAAATATAAGAAGAAGCAGCAGAGAGAGAAAAATGGATAAAGGCAAGAGTAATATTCCCAAAGCTGATCCGTCCATTCTCCTTCCTCCCTTAAATAAGGAGTTTGTTTTAAAAAGTGGGGACCACCCTAATAACAACCCTAAAATATCTCTTGGTTAACATAAAGGACAAACATATCACAATTATTTGAATAAATAGAATTTAAATGACCAACTCATCCCATGTGTTTGTTCCTGTCCAGCTGTGCATCCATTTCCAGTCTTCTCCATCTGCCACGTGTTATCACGCCATTGGTGCCCGAGTTTTGACTAGTCTCCTTTGACCTAACCCCTTTGTTCTGTTTTTGACCGTAATTCTCCAAATCAGGGTTATCCTTGGTCCCTTCCAAAACTTCCTCGTTTTCTTCTTGCAATTCCTCAGATCGATCCACAACACTACCCCCTAGATCTTGAGATCCTTGTCCTCGAGGATCAAAAGAAGGAAATTTGCGCCAAAGGTAGCTGATATCTTCCCAAGTGGCGGCCGGAGGTTTGGTTTCATACCATTCGATGAGCACCTGCGGCACCAATTCACTATGGCGGAGGATTTCACGGTGCGCGAGAGCTGCAAAAGGTTAAATTTTAAAATTGCCATCGAAATCAGTTGAAGGAGGTTCGCAGCTTATCCGAGTACCCGGTCGTACCCTCCCCTTAAGCAAGGAGACATGGAACACTGGATGAATTTTGGGTCCTTCAGGTAACTTCAGTCGATAGGCTAATTGTCCTATTTTCTCAATCACAGTATAGGGCTATAATACCTTGATGACGATTTGAGATTTTTTCTCACCACCATAGAATTCTGCTTGAATGGTTGTAACTTGAGAAAAACCAAATGACCCACTTCAAAAGACCTTTCTTTTCTGTTGCTGTCAGCATATGATTTCATGCGTTGTTGTTCCTGTAGCAGATTTTCCTTTATCATTTCAGTTGCATACTGCCTTTATTGCATGCTTGCTTGCACATCCTTGTTGTCTATGTCCAGGTAGTATTTTAAGCTTTATAGTGGGGGTGGGTAGCCATAAAGAGCCTATAAAGGGGTTAGTTTGAGTCCAGAATGAAAGTTTGTGTTATACCAAAAATCAGCCAAAGGAATCCATTTTGCCCACTGTTTTGGGGTCCTGTGTACCATGCACCTTAAGTAATTTTCTAGGCTCTGGTTCAGCCTCTCACTCTGCCCATCAGACTGAAGGTGGTAAGCTGATGTCATGTCCAAGCTTACCCCCATCATTTCGAACAATTCTTGCCAGAAGCTACTAGTAAATATCTTGTCCCTGTCAGTGACTATGCTGATTGGCATCCCATGAAGTTTGTAGATTGTGTCTAGGAAGGTTTGAGCTACTTCAATAGCTGTGTAAGAGTTAGATAGGGTAATAAAATGGGCATACTTAGTGAAACTGTCAATAACCACAAAAATTACATTTTTGCCATAAGATTTTGGCAAACCCTCAATGAAGTCCATGGTCACATTAGTCCAAGCCTATTCAGGAACAAGGAGTGGCTGCAATAGCCCTGGATAGGCTCCCCCATTAGGTTTGTTCATTTTACACACATCACATTCATTAACTGCTTGTACCACATCCCTTTCAGTTTAGGCCAGAAGAACACTCTCTTAATCCTCATGTAGGTGCCTTGAATCCCTGAATGCCCTCCATAAGCTGAAGAATGCATGGCCTTAAGGATACTCTGTCTTAATCCTGTTCCTTCCCCTACTGCCACCCTACCCTTATACCTTAATATTCCTTCTTTTAAAACAAATTTAGGATAGAACCGTGGGTTAATAGTGTTGGAACCAATAATCTTTGAAACATAAGTATCTTCTTTATAACTTTGCAACACCTGTTGCACCCAAGTTGGTGTCACTGTGGTGATAGCCTCACAAATAGCTTCAGGGGAATGAACTCTTGATAAAGCATGATCAACCCTATTATCACTTCCCTTCTTATACTCAATGACATAGTGCAACCCTAGGAGTTTTGTTATCCACTTCTGTTGAGTAGGGCTCATAACCTTTTGATCCAAAAGATGTCTAAGAGCTTGCTGACCAGTTTTAATAATAAACCTGTTCCCTTGTAAGTAGTGCTTCCATTTCTGTATGGCCATTAGCACAGCCAAAAATTCCCTCTCATATATGGAAAGGTCTTGATTTCTGGGACACAAGGTCTTGCTCATGTAAGATCTGGGTCTTCCTCCTTGCATCAAAATTGCTCCAACCCTAGTATCATTAGCATCAGTTTCTAATGTGAAAGTTTTACTGAAATCTGGTAATGCCAACACAGGGGTGTTAACCATAGCCTCCTTCAATTTGTTAAAAGCAAGTTCCTCCTGTTCACCCCAAAAAAACTTGCATTTCTTAAGTAATTAAGTTAGAGGTTTGCTCAACACTCCATATCCCCTCACAAATTTCCTATAATAACCAGTTAATCCCAAAACCCCTCTTAGCTGTTTCACAGTGGAAGGCCTGGGCCACTGGACCATGCTACTAATTTTATCTGGGTCAGTAGACACCCCTTGGTGGGAGATTATGTGCCCCAAGTATTCTATTTCCATCTTGCAAAACTGCACTTGCTCCTTTTTGCATATAACTGGTGTTCCCTTAGCTTCTTTAGAACTTGTTCCAAATGACCTCTGTGCTCCTCTAAATCCTGGTTGTATACCAGAATGTCATCAAAGAATACTAACACTGACTTCCTCAAGTAGCTCTTGAAAACCTGGTTCATCAATGATTGGAATGTAGCAGGTGCATTACATAAGCCAAAAGGCATGACCAGGAACTCATAGTGACCATTATGAGTTCTAAATGCAGTAAAAAACCTGTGCTACGGTTTCATGAGTATTTGGAAATACCCAGACCTCAAATCAATTTTGGAAAAATACTTTGCTCCATGTAGCTCATCCAATAGCTCATCTATCACATGTATAGGATAATCATGCTTGATAGTCATTTGGTTTAGGTACCTGTAATCTACACACATTCTCCATATAGAGTCCTTCTTCCTTACCAGAATAACAGGCCATGCAAATAGACTTTTGATGTCCTGAATTAGCCCTGAGTCAAGCATTTCCTTCACAATTCTCTCTATCTCATCCTTGTGCTCATGGGTGGTCATGTAGGGGTACTGGTGCTTAGGTGAACTACCAGGTTTAAGAAGGATTTGGTGCTCAATCTCTCTCTGAGGGGGTAATCCTTTTGGTTCCTTAAACACATCCCTGAACTGTCCCAGTAAATCATCCAATAATGGGTTGTCCTCCTGATCTGGCTTCTGTATGGTAATCCAATACATCTCTTGTATCTCATCACCTGCATTTTCATGCATCAATTTGTATAATGCAGGTCCTGTAATCATCTTGAGTTCTATCTGACGGGTAATGGCCTGTAACTTAACCCTTCTCTTCCCTGTGTTGACAGTAACTGCCATCTTGTCATAGTCCAACTCAATAGGAGTGCAGGACTTGAGCCAATCTCCTCCCAATATCATATCATACCTGATTTGCATCTTTTTGTACATATTTTCATTATCGTTTTTGTTTCATGTTGCGTGTTTTTCTCTTGCTTTTAGTTGCTTTAGGATTCGGGTTGGCCATTTTTCGTATTTCTAGATTTTCTTAGTTTTTGTACGTTTTGTTATTAATTTTCGTAGATTTTCACGTTTCCGTTTTTCTTGGCCGTAGGACGTCCAAGCGGGGCCCACGCTCGTTTGGGATCGTTGATACTCGACTTGGGAATGGACGGACAAAGCAAGAAAGCGCAGCGGACGAGGTTCGACAAACCGGCGGATACGAAAAGAACGAGAAATCGAGCCGGGCGCTGGAATCCAGTCGACCGACTGAATGTTCAGTCGATCGACTGACCCGGCTAAAATCGACTGGATTCCAGCGAGTTTTGAAGTTTTTGACAAGGTAGTCGATCGACTGCCTACTTGGCCGATCGACTGCAGTCGATCGACTGTGTCCTCTCAAGATCGACGGAATTACAGGGCTTCAGGCCGTTTTTGACATCGCAGTCGATTGACTGCCGACACGATCGATCGACTGCCAGTCGATCGACTGCTTTTTCAGTCGATCGACTGAAAAGCAGAAATTTTGAAGATATAAGCCATTAGACGTCAATTCAGAAGGGCAACTTGCTCCTGATAGCTTTCTCCTCCAAGGAAGCTCCCCAAACCAGCTTTTTCTCCARTTTTTCATATTTTACTTAWTTTAATTCCTATAAATTCTAGTAATTAGYTATAGATTAGTTAAGTTTAGATCTTAGCTAGTTAGTGATCAAGCTTTGTTTCAGCTATCTTTTGTGAAGAATCATTCAGCTTTCAAGCTTTTCTCATTCAAGCTTTTGTGTAATCAAGTACATTTGGTAAACTCTTTCCTTTAATTTAGTTTCATTTCCATGTTATTTTATATTTGATCTTGTATTGAAATTTGGTTCTTGGTTTGTGGTTGTTTTGATCTTTCAAAATTCTCAATTTTATTTT